>OX439043.1:20380572-20690572 GCA_949317995.1 Acholoe squamosa | reverse complement strand
ATTGTCAATGTTGAATTAACAATATCAATTTCAATGTTGATTCAACATCGACATGTCAACAACTATCATTGTTGTTTCAACATTGACACAATGTTGACGCAATGTTGAATCAACATAGAAATAACATTCAAACATTGAATCAGGGGTGATGGTTAGATGTTGAATCAAAGTTGATTTTGATTATGTTAGAATTCTTCAAACTTCCACTTCAAAATCAACTGTATTTCAACCCTCAATCAACTATTGCTTTGCATACACTGCAAACGTTCTTTTAATGCTGAATCAACGCTGATGTGCCCAGTGGGAGGGTAACAATATATCATTTGAATCAAATTGGATCCATAGATTAAAAACGATTACACCTACCTGTTTGTCAACGGTCCCACAAATGGATTAGCTATGAGTTGCATGATGGCTTTGGATGCAAACATTAGCCCTACCCAAACACTCTCATTGACGATGTCCTCATGTCTTTGTCTGCCAGCCCTCTCCTCGGCAGCTTCCAGAGACTCAGTGGTGGTCTCAATCTCCACTCCATCACCTGTACCTCCAGTAGGGGTGACATTGTAGCAGATGAGGTGAGCTGGGGGATTGTAACTAACAGGTGCATAGTGCTCCATGAACCTTGTGTTACTTGTAGTGTAGTTATCAATGAATGTAACTCCAGCTTGGTCTGCAGCAGGCACACAGTTGACAATGGTTTCAGGTTTATTGAAGTCTCCGGGTGGACCCGGCTGGACAGGTTCTCCAGGGCCGGGGCGCGGGGAAGGCGCAGGGGCCCTCAGCTGACCCCCTGCTGCCTCGTTAGGATGCTCCAGGGCATATAGGAAGTTTGGGATAATAGGAACTGAAAGAGAACAAAAAGAAATTATTTAGAAACTTTTAGAAATTGTACAATGTATAATCCTTTTCATCAAAAATGGAGCATTGTTGTTGTTTTGCGCTTTAGATTGCATGGTGTAGGCCAATGGATCCAGCACTGGTGACTAACTTGCAAATGTTGCATTCATGCATTCTGCTTACCCCATATTCACTCCACAGGCGTCAGTATTGGTTACCCTTGTGCAACATGGGGAACCTTTTCACTGACACACACTCTCAGCCGCAATTCTAAATGGGCTATAAAGACCACTGTAGTGAGTACAGCGCAACCCACATCAGGAGCAGCTACCACTGTTTTTCAGAAATAGAAGCAATCTACTGTAAAACCCTTGCCGCAGGCTGACAGTGCAGTGTTTGGTTCAAAATGAAGACAATGGGGGCTCAAGAATTAAACATCCCCAATTAAAAGAACAACACATTACCATTTTACAATTATTGACAAATACAGGTCAATTATGATTTCAATAATTAACCTTCAACCCTTTCAAGGCCGCTGATGTATTAGTGCATCAAATCCATTGGTTGATATTTCCCGAGGCTGCACCTTACTGGATCATTGCGCCGACCTATATTATCCCCATACAGTCAAGAATAGTATAGTACACTATACTATTCTTGATGCAGCCGCCATAATGCATAAAAACATATAGAGGGCGAATACACTATGCGATATATAAAAGGTTAATTGCGGTCTAGTTCAGAAACCAATGCTATCTCAAACAGCAATATCAGCATGATAAGTTCTAACTCTAGCCGTGCCGACAGCTTGTGCCAGGGCCGGCCAAGGAGCCTTCCACTCAACTTATGGAACGAGTCGGCATCCATCAGTCATCGTTTAGGACCTGAGTCAAGGCATTGATTTTTAGGCATCAGTGGCCGAAGAGCGAAAGGAGTGGAGCTCGGCCTGGGGCAAAGTCTGTATGATTATCTCTGGACCCTGTTTCTATACTCTAATTGGATGGCGCCATTTGCATCAGTGTTTCTGTAGAAAACCCATAAAGAATGGTGCTCAGTTCTAGTGGCCACTCGCTAAGGCTTAATTTCACTCGAAAAGAGCTGACAGCCTCAGTGTTTCCATAGTGTTGGATAGTACTAGTTTGAGTTCTAAGTTCTCTGTAGGCGAAAGCAAATCTAGTGTTTCAGAACCAAAATTGTAGGCGAAAGCAAATCTAGTGTTTCAGAACCAAAATTGCCTTCTACCCTAGGGGGTGGTGATGGAAATTGAAAAAGTGTATTTCTCCTCCATTGATGATTATGAATATGAGTTGTTTTTCTTTATTTTGTGTGGGTTCATCAGAATTTTTGATTGATATTTTACAAGATATGATAATGTATCTTTTTACATGATTTGGCCCTTTCAGTTTAGTTCTGTTGAGTTCTGTTGAGTAGAGCAGTTTTTGCCTAATTCCTAATACGTAAAGGTATGCTTGGAAGCAATGAGTGAGGGATACAGGAACCAAGGGTCAAAGCTATAGGTGAGTGAGTGAGAGAATGAGTGAGTGAGCGAGTCAATGAGGGACAGAGGCAGAGACACAGGGATGCAGGTAGGCAGAGATGCAGGCAGGTGGGCACGGAAAAGGCAGACAGGGAGGGAATGAGTGGAGGGAGGGAAGTAATGATTGAATAAGTGAGTGAGTGAGGGAGGGAGGGAGGGAGGGAGGGAGTTAGGGAGTGATGGAGTGAGTCAGAAGGAGGGAGGGAAGAAAGAAGTAGAGTGGTGGAGGTGACCTGGGTGGAGTGAATGTAGTTGAATTAAAATGAATGGGTTGGGTGGGGTGGATTGGAATGGAGTGGAGTGGATGGGGTTGAGTTGAGTGCATTGAGTCAAGGGGAATCTTGAGGTAACTGGAGGTCAGTCAATCCCACTAACTTGATATCACTTGAGTTAAGTGGAATGAGTTTTGAATTCAATGGAGTGAAGTGAGGTAAACTGTGTCAAATCAGGTTAATATGGATCAAAATAGTCAAATTGGTCTGAGATGGGTTAATTGGGCCAAATTGAGTCAGATTGACTCAAGGCAGAAGAATTAGGTAAAAGCAGGTCCATATGGATCAAAACAGGTCACAATGACCCAAGAGGGTTCAGCCTGACCCAAGAGCAGTATGTTCGTCCAAATAGAGTCATATTGACCTAAGATAAGTTAACTATCAACAGGTCAATCATGGTCAAACTGGATAGAATTGGCCAAAAGTGGGTAAATTGGGTAAAATCAGGTCAACATAGGTCAAAATGGGCTAAAGTGAGTAGGATTGACTTACCAATAGCAAAGTGGGTGAAATCAGGCCAATATAAGTCAAAATAGGCCAAAAATGGGTCAATCTGTCCAAAATTAGGCTAGATAGAGTGAAGTTCAATTATGGGGAATTTGAACCATTCTTCACTTATTTAACCTGCTTTGACCCCCATCTGACCCACTTTAGTACCAATTTTTATCAATTTGGCCCATTTTGACCCATATTAACCAATTTGATCCAATTCATCCACATTGGGCCACTTTTACCTAATCTAACCTAGAATGATTTTTTTTTGGACCCAATTTACCCACTTCGGGCCACTTTTACCTAATCTGACCTAGGTGGACCTTGTTGACCCAATTTACCCAATTCGGGTCACTTTTCCCATTTTGACCTTCATTGATCTGTTTTGACCCAATTTATCCACTTTGGGCCACTTTTCCCCAATCTGACCTAGATTGAACTTTTTTGACCCAATGTACCCACTTCAGGCCACTTTTACCTAAGTTGACTTAGAGTCAACTGATTTTACCCAATTTACCCATTTATTTAGGCCACTTTCCCCCAGTTTGACCTGCATCGCTCTGTTTTGACCCAATTTAATCTTTAAGGACCACTTTTACCCAATTAAACTGAACATGACCTGATTTGACCCAAATTTACCCATTTTTGGCTACTTTTACTCAATTTGGCCTCGACTGACCTGTTATGACCCAATTTTCCTCAATTGTGACCCATCCTGACAAAATGGTTCGGAAGTCGCACATACAAAATGTTTAGTTATTGGCATATTCATTTACAGCTCATCAAGAGCTTTCATTTGGTATATAACACTTGTATATTTGAACTAGGTGGTCTTCTGCAGATCTTCTATCAGTAAATTCAGTCGGATCAATTAAAAATTGATTAAATTGAGATAATTGACATATTTAACATAAAACAATTTATGATTCCTATATAATCCTTATGTAATTCTTTATAACCATGACAACTATAGCCATGTCTTATAGGCATTTGGGGCTTAAATTCAGTTTAGTAAGCAAGGATTCTGAAAGACATCTACCCATATGTTAGAAAAATGCAAAAATATCAATTTTGAAAATTCTGAAATTTTTGACACTATACCACTTGAAAAGGCCATATCTAGGCTTTGTTAGGATGGGTCACAATTGAGGTCCATCATTATATTGACTCATTATGACCCAATTTACCCCACTTGGGACAATCTGGGTCTACTCAACCCTGTCCACTCCACTTCATTCCAATTCAACCCACTTCATTCCAATTCAACCAACTTACTTCCACTACTTAACTCGACCCTTCCCTCCTTCCTCCCCCAAACATCACTCATTCACTCCTTCCCTCCCTGCATCCTACCATCCCTCTCCCTCACTCACTCCCACACTCCGTCACCCCTTCCTGCCCTCTCTTCTTCCCCATCACCCACTCATTCACTCACTCATTCACTCCCTTCCTCTCCTTCATTCACTCCCTCACTCCTTCCTGCCCTCCCCCCTTAATTCAACCAACTTACTTCCACTACTTAACTCGACCCTTCCCCCCTTCCTCCCCCAAACATCATTCATTCACTCCTTCCCTCCCTCCATCCTGCCATCCCTCTCCCTCACTCACTTCCATACTCCGTCACCCCTTCCTGCCATCTCTTCTCAGAGGCGTAGGAAGCAAAACTTCATTGGGGGGCCCAGCAGGGGCCCCACCTCGAACACCTTGGATTGTCGGCTCAAGCGTTATAGCGCCTATACATACCTATATAAAATTTGTACAGAAAAGTAATTTTTAATTAAATTTAGATCTGATTTGAGGCCCAGGCCCCCATTTTCCCTATCCCATTACTATATCAATCTAATTTGAGATGCAAAGTTTTAGCTTCTTGTTCAATTCATAATGAATTCTTAGCAAATTTTGGGGGGGGCCCAGACATACTCAGGCCCCACCTCCCTTGTGATTAGGGGGCCCAGGCCCCCCTGGCCCCCCCTTTTCCTATGCCCCTGCTTCTTCCCCATCACCCACTCATTCACTCACTCATTCCCTCCCTTCCTCCCCTCACTCACACCCTCCCTCCCGGCCCTCCCCAAACTCACTCATGCCATAGGATTCACTGCAGACCAAAACAAAATAAGAGGAGGGGGGGTTCCCCATCAGAAAGGGGTTTCCCAAGGGAAATCCTTTTTTTACTCTAGTTTCCTGTGTCTTGTTCAAATCTTGTTGCTTTAGTCAGAGTGGATAGAACAGAACTGGACTGAACTCTATGAGAGGGCAAGTGACTAAAGCTAATGAGCTCTTGTGTTTTCATAGTTGCCTTCACCGACAGACCTGCTAGAACAGAGCTGGCGAAGGCAACTTTAGAAACACAGGAACTGTTTGCTCCACTTACCTTCACCAGCTCTGTTCTAGCAATGATGAATGGTGCCATCCAAAACCCAAAAGTATAGGGCTTAGTATGGACGTCCTGTGTGTCCACCATTTTGAATTTTGCTGGTTGAGGTAAACCCAACTGATAAGACCTATCATGATGGGTATCTTGTCCCTGGGTAACACCCACTTCCAGGGACATGCTGGTTCCATTCTATCAGCTCTTATCAGTGCCTGTCGCCAAGAACCAGCCCCAGTCCCGCTCACAGTCTATAGAAACAGGGTCCAGAGTTTCTACCAGTGCTGTGTCAGCAAATTTGACAAAAGACAAAGTTCATGCTAAGTTCATGTTGATGCTGTATATTATAAGGAACATGGGGGGGTTGTAGATTCAGAAGGCTGCAAAGACATTCGAACATGTAGCAAGGGCTACAAATGCCTTCCAACCATGCATATCACGCTGTAAAGGACTTCAGATGCAACTGGATCGTCTATAGGCAAGCAATTATGAAATTGGAAATACAGGTATCTGTAAAACCCACAGCAATGCTTAAGATTAAGATTAAGCATAGCCTCCAATTTTTAGTGCCCATAGGGTCAGAAGAATTTGTAGTCATTTAATTAGAAGCAAATTTGGGGAAATGGTGCTTAGGAGGAACACAATTTAAGATACAATGTCATATAGTGCAGCTTATACCCATAGTCCACTAGACCTCTATATCGCAGGAATTTATATAGGCCTTCTATGGCTTATTTGCGCGATAGAGGCCAAGTGGACTATGGGCTTTATATACAGAGACTAAAGGGGCCTTCCACATAATTTCGGAATGTCACGTGAAGCATTGCCACAGGTCTCTAGTGTGGAACCCCACTTAATGCCTCTTAGTGGTGTTAAATAGGCTTGGCTGGATCAATACTATCAAACAGTTCTAAATAACCATTTGATTACCTGTGATCTAAAGATAGCGTCTCTAACCGCGTTTATCGATACCAAAGCAGCAAAGTGGTGCAGCTAATGACCTAACAATGTCAGCATTGGTAGCTGCATCCATGGAAGAAGAATCACCCTGCCAGCTTATCTCCCCTTATCGTGACTCGCTAACTGGTTCACTGATGGCCGCATGACAAGAGTAATTCCCACACAAGACACAGAAAGGACGCACTCTGGGGCAAAATCATGCAAGTTTCAAGAAAGTAGGTCATTTTCCTTAACCCCTTAAGATTCCTATGATGCTCCGATGGTTGATGTTCTTTTGTGGTCATGATGCATCAATGCAGTGCTGGTGAATCTAAACGCCAGCACTGCATTGATGCATCATGCTGACCCATCAAGATTGTGCTGACCCTGTAAGGTCAGCATGATGCATACTTCATTTATGCATCATGATGGGAAGTTGACACAATGCATTGAAGCACTATATATATGTTGCTCACGACAACCTTGGCAATGGTGACCTTGGCACCTGAGAGTTGCTCACAGGTAATTGTTCTCCATGGCATCCCCTCTTCTTGGTTTCTAGGACGATTTTAGGCTTTCAGGAGGGTATCTCAAAAAGATTGGGAAACCAGTTCTCATCGTAACTATTTGATCCTGCAGTTCTCCTACATTTCTCACCCTAAGAACAGACTTCCCTGCTTGACTTCTGCTACAAGTGAACTGCATGGAAATAGGTCGAGTTGCAAAATAAGAGACTGGACCCCTCCTATACCACTCCTATAACTGACTCCCTCTTTACAATACAAGAGGGAATCCACTCCAGAAGGTCAGTGAGTTCAATTTTGGAATTATCACCTCCGACAGGATCAATTCCAAATCTTTTTGAGATACCCTCCTGTGATGATTTTAGGCTGAACTCGGATCGACAAGGATCAACATTGGTATTTCGCTTGATTGATTGTATTGTAGCATGGGTGTGAATTAATGTTGGATCGCAGGCAGCAATCTTAATGCTTAAGCTTTCTAGTCCCTTATAAATGACCATCATGTTGATGTACCGCCAGCATTACAACGGTGCATCATGACAGATCTTGGGGCATTGTATTAGCCCCTGAATGCAGCCCAGCTAGGCAGTCTAAATGATATATATATATATATATATATATATATATATATATATATATATATATATATATATATATATATATATATATATATGTGTGTGTGTGTGTGTGTGTGTGTGTGTGTGTAGGGAGGTTTGAAATTTGGCAATAATTATAGCCCAACCCCTCTCCCGTTGTCGCTACGGGTTGCTAACCTGTGTGGTGTTGCCCCGGGGTGTTGTACTAACAGGCAATCCACCAATCACACATCTCTAAAGGGACGTGAAATGGAACCACTACCTTTGCCTGTCTTTTATCGCGCAAAGCGGTAATTACTCGGTCCCGACCCAGTTGACATGCGCAGTGTCCGGGAAGGCTGGACATCGGCTTGAAGAGTGACGTATGCTGCTTGTGCCGGGTCAGCCGTTTGAAAAGTCAGCGGCCCGGGGTCAGCGGCTCATCGATTGGCCAAATAAGCACTCTATATTGGGGAAATGACAAAGGTTGGACCGGTAAATAGGGACTTAGCAGGGTTATTATTGGTCTGCTGGCGACCACGGCATGTAATCCCCTAGAACAATCTCGTGTGTTATGATGGAGCTCAATCTTGGCAGAACTTTTAGTTTTCCCACTTTGGATAGAATGAATATAGAATAAAGTATAATAATCAAACTTCTTTTGAGCAGAAATCACAATTCTATGTACAAAATAAGCCTAACAAATGACAGAAGTCAATTCTATGTAGCATAGATTTTCATTTGTATGTTTAAGACATAGTATACTGTCCACCCACCATGTGGATATACAGTGGAGTCCTTTTCATTCTGCAAAATAGTTGTACCTGCTGTAGGTATGAATCTACATACCAGATTTATATTCTGCTGTAGGTACAGGTGGTTCTATTGGCTTCATAGTAGTGAACAGCATAAAAATATATACGGCAAAATCTGGCAAATCCTATTTATCATACGTGGCACAGATTTTGACAATTTCTGTACCATTATATGTTGACAATTTTTTATTTTGCTTAGGCCATCTAAAGATGTCAACAGAAAGAGTATGTGCCAGGGCTTCTGGCAAGTTAAATTTAACAGGGTGTTACCCATCTATTTTATGCTGGTTTAAAAACTTCTCTACCCATGATGATATTTCTCAACATGCTACGACTAGAACTTTATAGTTGTACTAGAAGCATCTTGTATGACTAAATTACAGCCCAGTCGTAGTGTTCCGAGTCGTAGTGGCTGTGTCTATAGTCGTACCACGTTGAAAAATGCCCTCCTGTTTTAAGGGATAGGCAGAGGATAGGGCAAGTGAAGCAGAAGGAAACAGACACATTTGGCATTAGTGGATCTGCTTTTTCAGAAGTGGATGGTGCCATCATGTTGTACAGACTATAAACAGGCCCAGGTGTGTCTTGCCAAAAGAAACGATGAAGAACATGTTTAACATCTTTCAAATAGAACTGAGTATCTCATGCACTCATTTTAAATGTATTGACAAACAATTTTGGTATAATTATAATGCATTGAAATCCAATCTGTTTATCTAAAACGTGCACACTTTGAATTGTAATTGTGCAGGTTTTAGATAAGTTAATGAGTGTATATTTTGCAATACAAAAACGTGAACGTTTTATCGTTTTTGGGTTCTCATTTCCTTTATTGGCAAGACCCTCCAGGTGACAATGAAGGGCATAGGCCATAGCACCCACTCAAGTCTATTGATATGCTGATTGAGATTGACATGACGTCTGTTCTTTGCTATTGCTGCTTAGATTTATTCTGATGGAAATAATGACTTTTTGATCCTATCTTGTGTTCGTATGTAAATTATTCGATAGTTCTAATAAATACATGGAAGATATATGCAAAAAGTAAGCCCAGATCGATGGCTTTCAAGTTACTATACCGCCTGGGCCGTGTCAAATACAATAACAGACCAATAGTTGGATAAGAGAAGAAGTATTAAAAAACACTCCATATCCCAGTAAGCAATGTAAAATGGTCTGAATGGGCCGTCATCAGCACCCCTATAGTGAGTCTAACAGGAACCATGATGGGTCTGAGTACAGTTTGGCGGCGTTCCTCCCCTACACCCCTCCCGAATCCGTCACCATAACGGGCCGGGCGGGGTAGGGGTGGGCCGGGCGAGGATTTGTCGGCGATTATGGCCAGGGGGCCGCAGCCGCGCTCTAAATTCACCGGCCGCCCACCCTGTGATGCCCGCCTGTGATGAATGGGCGACGACGGCCTCGGCTTTTTACGCTGTCGCCCGCCGCTTGGATCAGATAGTCGGCACTGACTAAAGCTTCCCAATCAGCAGGCGAGGATTAATGGTTACACTTTAAAAGCTCGTCGGACGTTGCCGCTATTAGCATAGCATTAGGGATCATAACGCCGACCAGATAGTCGGTAGCTGAACGGCTGGTCGACAGGGCACGTCAGGGGAAGGGCGTCTGGCCTCTAGGTAGCATAAGGGTAGGGGAGGTGGGTTGCTTAGAGGGCATGGGAGGGGGTAAAGTAAAAAAAATATGGCGACCTTGGCTTGGCTCACTGCTTGAGAGCACGTCTCAAATGGTATTGGACTGCGCCTGTTGAAATGTATCAATTGTGTATACTACTATGTCAAAACACGGGGTTCAAGGGGAGGGCTTGATATCAGCCCTTGCAGTCAAATACATATTATAGGCTTCTCAAATCTGGTGGTAGTGATGAAGGGAAATGGTTCACACATATAACTAATATCAGATAGCCAACCGAGAGTTTAAAATTGCCTATTTCCGTGTTTTATAAAGGCAAAAGAGATATGATATAGCCTCTGCCCGAACCCTGTGGGTAGTATATCTATATGGAAAGAAGGCGTGGTATCAGGCACTACACATATTTACCGACAATAATGATTAAGCTGGCCCTTATAGAAAGCATATTAATCAATTTCGGACAGGAACTCTTTCACCCACTCACAACAACTTGAGTCATTCTCCATACAGAGGTTGTGGAGAGACGGTTAGGACAGTGTCAGTCACTGTAGTTCCATGTCTGCTTTGAGCCCATATGGTTTGCACTGTGACTGCAATGTTCCATGTCTGCTTTGAGCCTACAGTCAAGCAGTCTGTACCAGTATGGCGGCTCCAAGAGTGACCTACCCTGTACTATATTTAGCTTCAACCCCTACCCCATCTCTAGAGATGCAGTTCGGGCCCTTGCTGTCACCATATGTCTGACATTGTTGTGCAAAACCTATGATGTCTAATTTTGACTTCTGCCCCCCTCCCCATCACCACACCTCCATCCCTTGTCTAAAGTAAGACGTCTGCTTCAAAGTACATACACTTTCTCTAATGCTAGATGGTATTGTTGACTATAGGCTATACTCCAATAGTTTCTCTACAGCCTGCTGTTGGCCCATATTGCATCCTTCTAATGGTTGGCCACGTACGACAGCATGCATGTGTGTCGTCTGCACACCAATCATCCAGAGCCGGGCACTTTCACTAAAACATCAAGCCGATCACATGACATACCATTGCTGCTCACATCTAAGTCCGTCTTAAAGCTTCCTTTAAATGATCTCTCTTCGGCCAATCAAACAAGCCCTTATATTGAGGATTCGGCGTGCACGGCATGCAATAGTCGGCGGCGGCGACTAAAAGTCCGCCATAAAACGCACTGCAGCGCCACCCCACGGCCGCATGGGGAGTCAACATTCACTAAAGTCGTCTGCACGATGTGAGTAAGGCATATCATCGATAACATTAACCCTTTAAGGGCCACACAAGGCATCAATGCCTCACGCCCATTTGTTTCCATCCTTGGATTGATGAATTATGGAGAGTCCTTTGTTAGGGTTGCATTCATGCATCATGCCTTTGAGACTCATAAGACTCCTGATGGATCGGCATGATGCACTAATGCTGTGCTGGCGGGTAGACTCCCCAGAGCTGCAGCGGTGCATTATGGCAATGAAGGAACCTCAACCTAGGGGCATCATCTGCTCCCAAAGGGCTTGATATTGCCATACCAATAGTATGGCAGAGTACGATGGGCGTGTTGTGTGACACATTTCTATTGTGAAATACGTGTATGACTGACAGGTCCAGGCATGAGCTGGGTCATCCATGATGTGGAAAGTTATCTGACTCTGCAGGAGGGTGTTGCACATAGGGGAAAAGATTGTTTTGTCTAAAAAGTGCCTTACTTGCAGCAGGCACTTTTTGGTTACTTATGTACAACATCCTGCCGAACCCCTAACCCTTACTGGCTGATCTAGGTGTCATTAGCGATGTATTAATGCAGTACTGTAGGGGGTCTAGATGGGGAGTCCCCATGTCACTTGTCGATTTTAAGAAAAGCCCATGTCACATGTCACTAAATTTGAAATTTCCTATGTCCTTGTCACTTAGCTCCATGTCACATGTCGATTTTAAGAAAGGACCATGTCCCATGTCATTATCTTTTTTTCTCCCCTGTCCTTGTCACTAGAGCTCTATGTCCCTTGTCGATTTTAAGAATAGGCCATGTCACACTGTCGAATTTAGGGATCTAGACCCCCACTGTACAGTCTCCACTCTCAGTCCCAGTTGTAAATAGGTCATAAAAAACACTGTACTAGGTACAGGGCAATCCACATCGGGGGCATAGGATCTGTACTAACAGCAACTCCTACTGTTTTCCAAAAATAGAAGCAGTCTACTGCAAAACCCTTGCCCTAGTCTAACAGTGTACTCAACAGCACTGTATTGGAGCAGCAAAAGCTCGTGATGGGGTCAGTGGTCGCATTCATTGCTGAAGCTAGTACTGGCGAGATAGACATTCTGAATGGGGACCAGTTCTACCCAAAAAAAAGTCTGCAGTGAATGTGAGGAATTATTTGATCGGTCAGAAATTCTAACGGCTTTTGCCCCATAGCGTTCCCTGTGCACCAAAGTGAGTACCTCTTTATGCTATAACAATCGCGTGTTGAACTCAATAGTGCTGTACTTTAACTGAATCGCCATCATTTAACGTCTAATATAGCCCAATTTTCCTCATGATAAAAGTCGTTATCCCTTATACTTGTTTTATACAAAGGAAAGTCAACGGTGAGGCCTAAAACACAGGCTCTGTCTGGGCACTGACTGACAAAATAAGGCATTTAAGGCCAAGCAGACCTAACTTGTGAAAACTTATAGGCCTGTAGAGTCTTCAACTTTAGAGACTGTCACTCAAAATTCTCCATTTTTTGCAATTATATGGGGACACTGTAGCAGGGCTGACAAGTTGAAGTTCACAGGTGTTTACTTGATCATTTTATGCTGGTTGCTTAGAAGACCCCGGTGACCCTACATTTTTATGAGCTGTTAATGTGGTAGAGTTTTAAGCAGTAAAGAGAATCCGAGCACTATGTGGGCCCTATAGGACTCAGTATGAAGGCCTAGTGGAGCCACCATCTTGAATTTCGCTGGTTGAGGTAAAACTCACTGATAAGACATACCATGATTGGTACCTTGTTCCTGGTTAACACCCACTTCCAGGGACATGCTGGTCCCATCTTACCAGTTCTTATCTGTGTGTGTCGCCAGAACCAGCTCCAGACTAGCTAGTAGCAAATTGGTCTTTATTGATAAGCTGAATGATTCCAAGCTGTTTAAACACATGGCCCTTATACACGACTCAGCTTTTTAGATTACCATACCCCTGTACCCCGTAGGTGGCACTTATTTAAGACCCAGTGCTTTAACAGGCCAATACGGTATGGTGTAATGCTTATATAAGAGGGGTAATATTGTATTGATTTACAGGTGTAATGTATGGATAGAACTTAATGTCCTACTTAAATGCCACTTACCTACGGTGGTGAGGAGCATGTTGTCGAGGAATAAGGCGACAAAAACAACAAAAAGCACGAGTTTGCGTGAGTTCCGACATCGTTCTAGGATGTCGGAAATAAGACCCCGCAGGCCTCCATGTCTCTGTGGCCCTGTCTTGGACTCATTGTCGAACCTGGAACAAAACGGAAATATTTCAGAATAAGACCACATTTTTAATGATTTTCCTATGAACGTTTTGAAAAAGACTATATTTTCAATTATTTTCTTATAAACACTTGACAGGGTTAAACTCAGGTTTCCTTATATAGTACCCTCGGTCCGCCGTCCAGTGATAGCATCTATGCGTGCTAAATCTATTGAGATCACTCACTGTATTTGTTCTGATTTCCCAATATGTCATAATGATGCCGAAGTGACCTTGAGTGCATTATAGGAGTGTAGTGCACACCTGAGCAAGGTCACCATAGCTGTAAACAAGTCAAGGGCCATTAATTGGTCTAGACATACCTTAATTGGGTACTTAAGTGATTGGAATGAAATGTACAATGTTTTATAAAGACAGTAGACAATGATCTTCTTCACATCAAGACTGTCTGTTGTCCTATAATGCATGAATGCATCTAAGTAGACTGCATTGCGAAAAGTTAGAGGAATTGGTTCCAGGATTTGTTCCACATGAAGGAGGGTACTAGCTGGGAAGCACTCACCAATTCATGACCACTTCTATGAATTATTATCCTTTATTAACCCAACAGGGAATTCATTCCCTCAGGTCAATCAGTTCAGTTTTGGGAATAGCACCTCTGACAGAACCAGTTTCCCAATCTTTTCACAACGGCCTCCTATAGATCTTCCCACCAATAGGCCTAAAAACTTAAAGTTTACCTGACCTGTTTTGAGAAGTCACTGATAATTTCTTAACCCCTCAAGCTGCAATATTGATCTACATATCAGATAAAGGGTTTCCTGTTAATTACCATAAGTAGGTCAGTCACGTGACCAATGCCATTGGCCAGAGCAGGTCACATGACTGACCTAATTATGCTTATTAACAGGAAACCTCCACGAACAGAGTGTATTATGGGAAACCTCAATAGCCTGAATGTCTGTCAACAGTGTCAAAGACTGACTGGCTTGACAGTGACTGCTGCTGTGTCAACTCGTATCATACAATCTCATCAAACAGGCTTGAAAAATTAGATAAGCTCCACAGTCAGAAGTTGGTTGTAATCCAAGGAGTCATTGAACGAGACAATGAAAACTTATATGATAAAATGGCAGAATTGTTCCGAGATACGAAACTAACTTGGAGCCAAGAAATGATAGCATCAGTACGGCATGATGGTCCGAAATGGCGGAAGCCAAACCAAAATTTATTTTCTGGGCCAAAAAAAATAAACTTTCGATTAAGGAATCAAAAACTAAGATCATGATATTTTCATCAGCACAAACAATGAAAAAACTTCGTAAACCAAGTGTTGATTGATTTTGATTGATTTGTGTTTTACAGCACTTTAGCGGCACTAAGTGGCTATCCCGTGCTTCACAGGTTGAGAATTCAACAGAGGAATGTGTCAGTGCCCGCGCATATGTGCACCACACACATCCTGAGGGGATAGGAAAGAGGAGATATAGACCCTTTTAAGTGGGCTAGGGAAGCCCGAACCAAGTGTTGAGATCAATGGCTTGATTCTCTCCAATGTACACTCATATAAGTACCTTGGTATTCTTATAGATCAAGAGATGCATTTCAATTTTCATGTCAAATCTCTTATGAATGTCAGATTTAAATCATTCTTGCTTTACAAACTTAGATGCATGCTGTCTAAAGAAGTACTGCTCAAGGTATACAAAACCTATGTGTTACCTATTATAGATTATGCTGATATTTTCTATGGTGTTGCCAAACGAACCTTATTAGATGAATTACAACGTTTACAAAATAAGTGTATCAAAACATGTCTAGGTTTTAATAATTATATCAATATCTTCTGATACTGTTCATCATGAAGCTAACTTGCCTAAGTTATTTTTTTAGAAGGGAATACCTATGTATACAATATGCCCATGAAATGGTAAGACATGGTCTTAACCTTAGAATTCCCTCGAGAGAGACCAGATTTCCAGATGCTCCTGTCTTATTTTATCACAATATAAATTGCGCTTCCTATGAGCATAGCCCAGAGGTTAAGTGTGCACAACTGTGGAATGAACTTCCTACTGATACTAGAAATATCAAAGAAATAGGTAATTTCAAAGATAAGATGAAGATTAGATTAATGTCTAGTAAACCATAGAACATTATCCACCATGAAATTAATGCTGCATTATATCTTATATCTCTTAACAATTTTCTTTTAAATTTTCTAGGTATCCTGATATTTAAATATGTTGTTGAAATGCCGCTATACATATTTCCTTGCCTGGTCAACCGAAACTAAAATCTGACATATTTAATCTCGACATAGTTATATGGGAGGGGACATAACAATATCTTTAGATACGTCTCCACCCATGACTTGTTGGTCTATGTACCTGATTTATATGTACTACAACACTAAATCTGTAGGATGAACTTTATTAACTATCACATATTGGGGTATTTTCTTGAATTGTGATTGGTGTTTGTAATGCAGTCTACAGTTATTTGTGATCATCTGTAACCGAATGCCTATGGACCAATAAAGTTGAATTTGTTCAAAAAAAAAATCCATATTTTGAAAATCATGTGACCGGTTGCCATGGAAACCATGGCAAAGGTTTTCTGAAATTTTTCTCTACCTTTCCCCACTCTCACAGCCATTGAAGGGAAATTTACTTTAGTTTGCCCAAGGGAAGTCCATAGAAGACAGAATTCCGCTTATTTTGAGACTATTGTGATAACTGTACCACCTTTACTTTAGAAAATATCAGTCACCAAACAGGCTGCCAGATTACTGGAAATTGGCCATTTTTCACCAGAACGTGTCCTGGGAATCATGCAGACATTAGAAGTTCCCCCCCTTCCAAATGCCGTTATTCCTTAATCAATTGATTGATAAGACAGATTTTCAGAAGGGGGCAAATATGATGTATGCCAATGATTGGACAGAAGATGTTGAACTCTCTGGAAATGTGACAGATAAAAACCCTGCATTAGGTGCAAATTGTAGGCAATAGCAAGAGCTACAAACCCAATGTGGCATGGATGGTTTGGGGGGGGGAGGCGGTCCACGGGGGAAGTAATGGGCTATGTTGGCAGCCAAAGGACATTTTTGGTTGTCCCAGTAAGCTCAATTACAGATAATCTGATTAAAAAGCATATCTATGAAGTTTTTATCAAAACTGCAAAATCTGGGTTTGATACAAATAGTGACATATACAATACTTCACAAAGTTGAGAATTTGGCAGCATATAGGCCTGTGTAGGCCAGGTTATCCCCTACTTTAAGCTATTTCTATCAACTATTAAGCTGAAAAAATGAAATATTGTCCTAAATTCACATATATTCTGCTTAGAAATGCTTTGGGCCTTTTACCCCAGCCTTTCAACCTATGGGGCACAATACCCCACTTTTTGTCAAGCATTCTATTGGAATATTTCATGAGGCTAGGCTGACAACCTATTTCACAAGTATGATACACTGTTCCATCATTGGTTGGTGTGAAAAATATACATTAATTAGGGATTATTCTCTTAGAACTAGCTCAGTTATGTGCTATTAGGGTATTTTAGCTTATCCTACCCTATCCTCTCTTGGACTTTGATATGAATGATCGAAAAAGCTACTTTAGGTGATTTAGGAAGTACAAATCTCAGCAGTAGTTCATGAATATTAACTTTAGCTTCTTTTTTAATGACAAGAATCTAAATGGAGCATTTATTCCAATTATGATCCTCTTTATTGTGCATGTGGGCCTTTTATCCCAAAGGTTGTGGGCCTTTTACCCCACCTGTGGGCTTTTTACCCCAGCATCCACTTTTTTTCATACATGATTTACTTTAACAATCTATGGGGCAGAGCTGACAAGCTTTTGCGAATGAAGAAAACATCATTCCATCCTTTGATTAATGAAAAAAGTATTCTGGAAACAGCCATAAATTTCTTATAAATGACACATTTGTAAATTAAGGGCGTCTTACCCCATTTGTAATCAATAGTTATGTGTTGTCCTATCAGAATTTGAATGGATTTAAATGAATTTAAGATATTATACACGGATACAATTAAACAATAGAATATCAACATTAAACCATTACTGACAGAGCGGATTATACAGGTTACATAAACCTTTATCAAGTCTCTATGATAACATTAACGTATGATATATACTCAATTTGATAATGTGTCGTATACTTGACTTATATCATACCTTACAATATCCCAATCAATTTGAATGATTTTATTAATGAATTGACAGCAGTTCATAACTTCTGTCAACCCTTATTATGTCATGGTTTACTTACACAATACTAAAGGGGATGAGGAGGTTTGTTGTTATATCATAATCAATTTGAAATTGGTCAAAATGTACATTACGATTTTCCCCTAATAGACATCCAACATATGCCAATTGATAGAACAAATTTGAAGAGAGAAAATTCAAATCTACTAGTATGTTGTTTTGGGCTATCAGAGTTTTTAAATATTTATCATCACAAATGTAGTATATGTTGCAATATAATGTGGTAATCCTCTAAAATTCCCTCACTCACTCTATGATCAATCCTGAGGGACTTCATGTCAATCACAAAGGTGTGGGATGCCGCTTAACCTGAGATGCCTAGGTGTGAGGGGGTTGCCGTGACATCATCATTGCTATTTGGCATGAGATCCCCAGTTTCAAATACCATTAAAGACTGCCAAATGAACCTGCACGTATTAGGGAAGCCGGCACTGAGGCTTAATTAGTAATTGCTGTTATGTCAACGGCCATGGTCGATATCCATAATGTACTGGGTAAGCGTGGCGTGCTCCAGTACCCCTAAGTGCTGAGCTGGTATTAACAATTGGATTTGTCCCCCTAATACCTGGGCACTCCTATATTGGCTCATTTCTATCGCCAAGTATGGACCATTTCTAAATTGGGGGCTATTTCTTACAAGTTACTTCTTATGGTGTATTTTGTGAGGCAAAACCGAGTGTAAAATACCCAAAGAATAGATAGAATCAGTGTTTACGTAATTAATTTTAGATTTAGGTTCGTATGAAAGGTAGTGACGAATATGAATGATGCTATTTTACCAAAAACAGATGCAAAATGCAAATCAATTGCTAAAAATGAAGTCATGCCTGAATGACTTAGTCAATCACCATCAAAGACCAAAGTAAACTAAGAGAGTGAACTGCAGTGTCCAGCATTGGGTTACCATGGCAGCAATGCTATGAAGGCTCAATTACATGCCGATAAAGTGGAGTAGACCATAGACTAAGCCTGGGGCTAGGTCATGGCTTTGGTCATTGAACAGGCCAGGTGCCAGGGTCCACTTCCTGCTGCACAGGATATGCCTTAGAATATGCCTCAGGGCATAGCTTGGCAGAGGTCATACTACAAAGTACTACATGCAAGGTTATAAGGGTTTCACCCTGTTATTTGTGGTGGTAAATCTCACTGGTGGATGGTTTCTGTTTATGCATATGTCTGTACACATTTTCAATGCCCATTGTTTGTATGATGCTCACTATGATGATCGTCAATCTATGATAATACAATTATTTTGTACTATAGTTTTATAAAAAAATAAAGGAGCTTCTTAATCTTGCACACCAAACTCAGTCCTAACCACCTAGATTTCTTTTGCTGTTGCTGCTGTTAAGATTTTCATTGACAAAGGGTCCACAGGCAAAACACACCTTTCACCAAGGATCGCATGTCCAATTATGAATCTTCTGGGTTGGCATGCTTCATGGCGGTGGCTTTAGCAAATTTATACGAGTTACATGTTCATGAATTATGTGCTTGAGGCATTTATCAAGAGCTGTTATAAGCAGTTAAATCGGGATTTTGATATCTTTAGGCACATTATACTGGACAATACATGCTATTGAGATAAACACTGTTGTTGACATAGGAGGGACATAATGCTATCGCCTGACAGCTTCTGAAAACAACCCCTTATAATCACGGCTTCTATGGCTGTTCTTTTCTAAAAAGGTCCATATATCTCCTTTAAAAACGTGAATCAAATTTAATGCACCCTACACATTATAAAAGCCCTATGTATTGGCGTACTTAAAGCCAGGGTGTTTGTTAGTGGCACTGTGCCCTGATCTGGGTTATAATTACCTAGCTATATTACTAGGGCTTTCAACCCATGATGGCCCAAAATGAGCCCCAGTATCAAAAAGTGGAATGAGCTGGATTGAGCAGGAGTGAGTGGCTCATCAAAAGTTCCCACTACTCCTGCTCCTGGCATAGGATTTATGAGACTAGGAGGCTTCTCATATGGAGGCCAAATGAAGGCTAATGGCTATATAATAGCCACTAACCACCTCCTTTATCCAGCCTGGTTAGTTGTACCTCATGGGCCTGCACGGCCACATAAAAGGACGGGATTTAGACTTCATACATGGCGACAGGAGGGGAGGGGAGGCAAGGTGAGCAGCCAAGAGGAAAGGATGTCCTGTGAGTCTCTCTGTTGAGCATCATTTCTGAATAACAGTGGGTAAAGGGTCGGGTCGATGGAAAATAGTCTGACAATGGTAGGAAGAAGGGTTGGGGGAGGGAGAAAGGGGTGTCATGGCGGACATTTGACGACTCATGTCAATAGAGCTAGGTTTGGTTAGCATTACAATGATCTACAGTCAATTGTTGTACTAACAGACATTAGTAGGATAGATGGTTTGTACAGCGTGAAATGTCATATTGTACAAACCGTGTCTGATATTGTGTATATATGTTGGATTATATTGCACATACAATGTCAGACACTGGTACTGCATGTTGAATATGTATATAAAACTGTGACTGAGTATGTATGCAGTCTTATATTGCATAAACAATTTAAGGCACTGTTAGCAAGAGGTGAATCTCATAAACTGACTGTTGTAGTATTATGCATTTTTTGTTGCATGAACAATGTGAGACACTGGGCCAGACACGGTAAGTACATGTTGGATCTCACATTGCAAGAGTCATGTTTGGTTTCATCATAGTGTGCATTGAGTCTCACAGTCTATAGTATATAATTTTGTCACAGTGCATATTATTTTGAATCATGTATCGTATAAACTGTGTCCGACAGAATTATGTATATAACAGTGCCCGAAAATGGGGCAATACTACTGTTCTAGTAGAATTCACCTGATGTTCCACAGTTTAATATATCCCATGTCTCACCATGCAATAATTCATAAATCATGGCAAACACAGGTACAGTGCATGGGAATCTCATAGACCATGTCCAATAATTTTATAGAAAGTACATGCTGACTGGATCCTGCATGTACCTACTATAAAACTACTGCATGTTAGATCTCATGATAGCAGAAAACTCCTCATGACTGTTAACATTCAAATTGAACCGACAGTGTTGACCATGATACGAAGTTCATGGGATCTCACATTGCACGAACAGCATGTAACATGGTTAAAGTTATAACACAGTCATTACAGTCATATAGACCTATTTATGCTTAGTCTCGAGCATATATAAGGTGTAGATGGAGTGATTATCTATTTTGACCTTTTTCTATGAGGTTCCTGATAAAGTAATGTATTAAGTTCCTCGTGTTCTGATTTTCACAGGGAGAGAGATTTTGCATTTAGGTAACATGCCACACATCTTGTATCAGAATAAAACAGAGGAGAACTACTCATCACATCGAAAGACACAGTTTCCTTTCTAATCATAGAACTCTAAGTGATAATGTGTGGAGTGTGAAACATACTGATGCTAATGTGCTTAATACTAATAAGGCCTTTGATTTGAAGGGGCCTGTGCGCATCAAACCTTTTGAAACAAGCTAAAGACAGACCTGGGTAGTTTATTCATATATTAGGCTGAACACAGCCAGAAGTGTGAACAAAAGGAGTAGGCCGTAGGCCCGTTCAAAGTTGTTGTTTTTTTTTCCCCCACCAAATGTTGGTCACACACAGGGGAATTGACCATGAAATATCCGTTCTTTCACAATAACATCATAACGACGTTACCCCCTACGCCTAACCCCCTTTGGCTCATGTAATTGCAGTTATTTGTGTGTACTTATGTGTTGATCCTTATAAGGCTTTATTAGGGCTACCACTAAAATATTATGTTCATCCCATATGTTAAACATAAACATTATGTTTACATAATATACCGTATGGGCGGCAAATCATTGATTTTCCAGCAATACAAACCACTATTGCTCAAATCAGAGTTAGCTACCACCCCCACACACGCGTCTCACACCACAAAACAGTGGCGTAAAAGTGGACGCTGCCCGCCCACCTTCAGCATGTCGTAAAGCGAACGCGCGGTTTACGTCACTTCCGTCAGCCTGATCTCCAAAGCACATAGACGCTATGTCGAACAATAGAGGTAGCGTGGGAGGTCAACCTCGAGTCAAACACGATTTTATGGCCTAATTGCGGGGGCATACATGACAAGGCGACGCGATGACTTATTGATTTACGAGATTAATTGCGCGGCCTTGAGTGCATTGGTTGAGGGCGCTCAAGATCTGAGAGCTTGGGCTATAAAAATTAGCGCTGCTCAGCCTCCTGGTTGGTATAAAACGATGCCCACGCCAACTAGACGTGATGTTATATAGGAGCGCCTGTTGATGTATTTAGTAATAGAGGTATTGACGGTTCATATGTGGCCTAGCAAAAAGTAGGCATATGCAGTATAAGCCTGTTGACCTGGTATGTATGATATTGTTCATGATATCTTCCCCTTGGGTATTTTCCCTTAGCTGGAGAATCTACGACTGATATTTGTATTGTTGGAATTTTCCTAATGCTAGCAATATGAATAAAAGCGTTTCCGTGGGAGTTGTTTTTTATTATTGACATAGACTTAGGTCATGTCACACAGGAAAAATAAAGGTTAGAGCCTAATTCCTCGTGAGTTTAATATTCCACTATGAATGTAAAATTATACAGTACATGGCCATTCAAAACATACACTCTCAGCTTCAATTGTAAATGGGCGATACATACCGCTGTAGTACACACACTAGAATCCAAATCAGGTCAATAGGTTTGGAGGCCTACTAACATTAACTACCGTACCAGTGTAGTCCTGAAGAATAAGCAATTCACTGTAAAACTGGTGCGCTGGGCTGACAGTGTATGCCCACATTCTACAGACGTACACATATGGATCCATTACACCATGCTTTATGTCCAGAAATCTATGAAGCTACAAAAAATACTATTGTACAACATACCATATAGGCCTATATAGCAGTGTGCATGACTGCTGACATGAATCACGGAACAGTCTCACGCAGCCGGACCTTGTACCCTCCTATCACCACCCCCACCCCTCCCCATTCCTACCCCCCCCCCCCCCCAATCCTGCACTACACTGTCCCCTCACTCTCACCTCACCCTTGACTTCCGGTTTTGGACCCTGTCATGCGCAGTGTAAGTGTCCCGTGCCAAGCGCAGGCGCCTGTCTGTGGACCTCCTGGGGTGGAGGACGGGATTCCTAAACTCTGGTGGGAGAGTGATATTAACCCTTTGAGGGCATGCATTAAATATTCCTTCAAGCTCTTTAGCCCATGTATCGTCGTGATGTACATTTGCAGTGTTATAGTGGATCATATCGTCAGTATTGCATTGGTATATAATGCCAAGACTTTTTAACTTATTACATCAGCTGTCAACTAAAAGGTGTCGGTAAGATGAATGAATGTAGGCCTTCAGAGGTTCTAAACCATGGGGGTTCGTTAGTGGGGGTGGGGGGAATATCTCATAAAGATATTTACCACTTTTTCGAGCAAAAGTGCCCGGGTGCTACTAAAGAGGGAGATTATATATATATATATATATATATATATATATATATATATATATATATATATATATATATATATATATATTCAGACCCTTCACCAACCACTCCGCCCCCTGTTTTTAAAATGCTCAACTCCCTAAACACAAAGTTACCCTTAAATGGTAAAGGAGCAAGGATTTAGGTGCTGGAACTAAGGCATGTTTGTAGGTTGGGCAGGTAGGCGGCATCTGAATGCCCTAAGGCCGTGTAGGCCTGAGACTTGAGCCTTAACCTCTTTGTTTGTTTGGACGTTAAGAGGGAGTTTACTAGAGAAACATAACCCCATTACGACACAACACCATTATCTGTCTAATGTGTAGTAATAGCATGTCATGACGGCACCAGGTGCCTGGGGCTATGGGAGGGGGCAGAGAGTGTAATAGGGTTTCAGAGATAAGAACAGTGGGTGGGTGAGTGAGTAGGTAGAAGGGCTGGTGAAAGGGAGGTGTGTCTGCTGACGCTGTACGGCTTGGGGAAGCAAGCGTCTGATTCCCATGGAAACAGTTGTAACTGTCATTGGTAGGTTACAACTGGTTATCCTGTCCTACTTAATGAGAGACATCTAGCTGGCGTCTCTCCCCTTCCTTAACCCTGAAAAGAATAACCATATACTCAATATGCTGAACCCCACACGAGATCGCTTCCCCCTTCTAGAAAGGGTAATTAAACAAAGAAAAAATACGTTTACTGATATACCTTTGCAACCTAAGCCTCTGGAAGATCTGCTGCTAGGTCAAGATAAAGATCGAGGTGAGAGTGGTAGAATGAAACCTACGATCGCAGATTGCTCACGATCAATCTCTTATTATTCTCTTTAATCTACTTTATGAAATTAAGTGTCAAGTACAAGGCACGATGTGGTTGTCAGAGTAGTATATTCAAAGTTGACTCCATGTTTGCCCATACATGTATAGGCCTACTGAGGCTGTGTGAGTATTATATTAACAGTGGACATGTATGGCTTTAAAGCTGTGTGAGTAGTATATAGAAAGTGGACACCATGTATGGCTAAAGGCTAAGTCTGTGTGATTAGTATATGGAAAGCGGAGATCCTGTGGCCGATCGTGTATGGTTGTAGACTAAGGTTATGTGAGTAGTATATGGAAAGTGGAGATCGTGGTTGGTTGTAGACTAAGGTTATGTGAGTAGTATATGGAAAGTGGAGATCGTGTATGGCTGTAGACTAAGGTTATGTGGGTAGTTTATGGAAAGTGGAGATCGTGTATGGCTGTAGACTAAGGTTATGTGAGTAGTATATGGAAAGTGGAGATCGTGTATGGTTGTAGACTAAGGTTATGTGGGTAGTTTATGGAAAGTGGAGATCGTGTATGGTTGTAGACTAAGGTTATTGTGAGTAGTATATGGAAAGTGGAGATCGTGTATGGCTGTAGACTAAGGTTATGTGAGTAGTATATGGAAAATGGAGATCGTGTATGGCTATAGAATAAGTCTATATGAGTAGTTTATGGAAGGTGGACACCATGTACGGCTATAGGATAAGTCTATGTGAGTAGTGAGTGAGTATTTAGATGTTTGACGCCATTTCAGCTGCTAAGGTCATATTCATGGCGAGAAAGACATTACACATGTTCACAGGGGAATGTGTCAGTGCCCGCACATAATATTATGTGCACCACACACACCCGAGGGGATAGGAAAGAGGAGAAATAGACCCTTTTAAGTGGACTAGGGAAGCCCTCTATGTGAGTAGTTTATGGAAGGTGGACACCATGTAAGGCTACAGGATAAAAATGTGTGAGTAGTATATGGAAAGTGGACACCATGTAAGGCTATAGGATAAAAATGTGTGAGTAGTATATGGAAAGTGGACACCATGTATGGCTATAGAATAAGTCTAGGTGTTTTGTATAATTATTGAAATTGGAGATCGTGTATGGCCACAGGTTAATATAAAGTGTATAGGTGACCCATCCTTACGAAATGGTACGGAAATCGCAGATAGGAAATATTTAGATGTTGCCAGATTTGTTTAAAGCTTGTCAAGATCTTTCATTTGGTATATGACACTTGCATATTTGAACTACACTGACCTCAGTGAATATATTCAATGTCTTTTAGGCATGTTGGTTTAATTCAGTTCAGCAACCTAAGATTCTAAAGACCTCTACCCGTATGTAAGTGCTAAAATATCAATTTTAAAAAAATCTGACATTTTTGACACCATACCACTTGAGAAGGCCATATCTAAGCTTCTAAACGTGCAACTTCAGTGCGACTTTGTAAGGATGGGCCACATATGGTTTGATAAGAAGTATGTGGAAAACGGGGGTTGTGCACGGCTGTGAGGGCTATAAGATGGAGGTTATGTAAGTATCATAAGGAAAGTTAGTGCTTTGTGCGGTTATAAGGGCAAGGTAGCATGTATGATTATAAATAAGGCATGGCTGTGTAAGAACGTTCGGAACAATGTGGACCAGGTATAGTTATGGGGTGAGTTTGTGTGAGTAATATAGGGAAAGAAGGCAAATACACAATGATTCTTAGGGGCATGGTCGAAACCTCCTAAAACATCCATAGTTCAATAGGCTATCCGTAACAAGTTTTGGAATCACAAATCTCCTGAATTCGGTCCTTCAGTGGCTCTTTGCCCCCCCCCCCCCCCCAAGTCAAGTGGCCTGTTGCATCCCTGCTGAGTAAAGAAGCCACTTGATATTGAACTTGTTGATCAAATACTAGTTAGAGAAAATATAACTTCGGACTAAGATGTGGTAAGGTTGTAAGAGTCAACTACTATTTACAGGAAATAGAAGGAAAGTATAGCCAACATCATGCACTTAGACAGGTCAAAACACAAGACTCAACAAGTGACGGTTCAGCCACTGGTAAACGATATGGGTGTTGGAGCCTAGCGGCCACAGCAACAGCAGCGTTTGTGCATCTCATTTACATACAGATAGTGTCGCCTAGCGCGGCCAGGGGGCGCGATGTGGCACGTGACAGACCCAACGTCCCGACCCTGCGTCTCTACTTCTATCCCTACCAGAAAACGACCCCTGTTGGCGGGACGCTCCACCATTGCCGAGGTCCTGTGTTTCCAGACTTGCCTGTCAAATGGCAGGAAGTGCTCTAGAGAAATCTCGTGGCCTTAGGCGAGATCTAATCTGCCTCGTTCTAGCGTATGCGCATGCCTAGTAGGGAGGCTCAGAATGGAATGGTGGCATAATGTTCAATGTTTCCGAAATGCTCTCAGATTAGGAGTGGAATAGGGGTGAGTTCAGGTTTCGGATGCAGATACTTTGAAATTGAGAGGTTTTATAAGTGGATGGAAACCGTCTGTAACCATGATTTAAAATGCGGGAATGTCATAAACGGAGCTTGTTTGTTTCAAAATCGTTACATCGTCTGGTAAAAGGTCTAGAATCAATCTGCATGTGAGATCAACAGTGAAAAACAAATCAGCCCAAGTCTGTAGCATTGATACCACTTGGACATTTTTAAATTGGTCTATTGCTGTTTGATACAATAGTATGCCTAGAGACCCTATCACTCTCAGGTTTGCTTGCACACAGTGTTATCAGCATGATCACATAGATCACGAAATCATCGATTGTAAATCTGTACAGAGGAGAACAATGATGGCTCACACCCTTAAAGCTACTCGTTTCATATACTGAAAGAAGTAGGTCTAGCCCTAAAGGGATCGGCATGAAATAAAACATGCACTTTACGCCTGTCAAAATCTCTCTTGCCACTCTTAGAGTCTTCATGTTGAAAACTGTAGGGGCTGTCACTCAAAGGTTATCAGTCCGAACAACCTGAGAAAATGAAGGGATTTTTTTTTCATATACTAGGGCTGAAAAGTTATATAATTTGCATCGAGATTTCACAGATTTTAAGCTCTATTTTTCATGTTGTTCACTTAGAAAGCCCCACGTTTTTTTTTGTATGCTCTTGTGCATATAGAACTAGATATAGAGTTTCACCTGCACCGATCAGGTATACAGGAGCGGGTGGTGAGATCGATAAGAGACCTGGTGCTTATTGTTACCTAGGTGTGGTGGACCGCATTACAGTACAAGCCCACCAACAAACAGCATTGATTACATTCCTGACAACATAATATTTTACCTCACTTGTCACAGGAGCTAGCACTGTGTGAGGGAAATACACTTCTACTTATAGAAACAATAGAATCCATGGAGAGGGCTAAAGTGGGGAGTCTACTGTGCAATACAATACCTGATTTTAGTGCTGGTCTATTCTCGTTTGTGTGGGACTATTGGGTAAGGGAGTTTAGCATTATCATGTTAGACAACCCACTCATTTGACTCATTGTCTGTGAGAATGCAACTTAGATCTATATACCTGTAGTTGCATGCGATGTCGTACAGTGGACCCTCGTCCATAGTCAAAGACCGAATCTAGATTGTGTTCATATTGAAATAAGATTTTTACAGTGATTCAGTCAATACAAACACTTGTGGGACTGAGGTCATTGCTGTCAAAATCACTGCCGGGGCTGGAGAAATGACCAGACTGCAGGACCAAATGTCTAACTGTAGTATTGGGACCTTGGGCTGCATTTTGGTTTTCATGGCTCCTCTCCTGCCAAAATCAGTCCGGGCCTGCAGAACAAAAAGATCTGCTGAACCGCATGGCCTGTGGGGGGAAACACTTTTCGTATAGACTTAGAAATAGCTGGTAAATGAGGGCAAGATTGAGCACAAAACATGTAAACGATTACTAATAGCCTCTGAGTTAAATTCTACTGATAGATTTATCTACTAGTAGTTTCTCCTCAAGCCAGCAAATGAATCAACAGGTGTTAAGGATGGCTTTCTCTGGGCTACTACGTGACTCCTAGCACAATGTTTGGGCATGGGGTGGGGGATTGTTATTTAGGCTGGCTGTAAAGGACCGACGACCAGAGGGTAGGACAGTGGCCGAAGGGGACATGCAGAGGTCTTCTGTGCCTTCCAAAGGTTGGCAATCTGAAACTTTCTTTCATACAGGCTGGTGACAGTGGTCAGTGATCGAAGAACACTAGCTTTAGCGTCACAAATAGGCCCCCAATACCATACTTATAGGTCTGCGATTTTCCAAAATCACTGAAAGTCTGCATGTTTAGGTCAATTACAAAGGCAGTTATAACTCCCTCTTAACATTGATGCTAACCATGAGCGTAAGGTCAGCGTGTCTGACCTTACGCTCTGACCTCACACCACTTATTAGTAAACTACGATAATTAGCAGTTGGGTGCAGGAAAAATGATTTTCTTTTGACCTGCCTCTTCCACATGCATTAGATTCGAATGCTACAACTCTGATACAACATGTTTCACGCTAAAAATGTTTTGTCGTTAGGCTGCTTTGGTGAAATGAAGGCACTTCGTCCGTTGAAATACAGACCCTTAAAAATAGGAAGGAACTGCTTCCAGTACGAAGGGCAGAGGGCTTGGTTAGGGACTTATCATACCTTTAGACTGTATACGAGGAAGAATGATTGAGCCACTTCAATTTTGAAATTTACCACTCTGAGACCCAAAATTAGGCCTACTGGGCCATAAAGGCAACATGTCCAAATGATCATGATGTAATATACCGCTATATATATAACAGAGATATTATGAATTGATTCAACATTAAATCCTGCTATGATTTACAAAATACAGGCACATGTGAAACTGGCTATGCAATACGTGCAGTATACCCTATAGCATCTGCACATGTAGGTCAGATATATTCATGTGGGTGACCGACCAATGCAAGCAGCAAATGCATAACTTCAGTCCATGCTATGGGGCTAAAATAACTCTTCTGAATGACGTCTGGCAACCAAGACATCGATTCCCATTAACTCTGCCCCCATGCACCAGTCGAGTCATTTAGGACTCTACGTTCCCTGATATTTATTGGCAGCCATCAGGCCAACAATGGGATCGGTCCGTTTGGTTGAGCAGCAGCTTTACGACAGTGAAGAGCCTAATTACGGCATGCCGTATGTCGGTCGCGTGCTGTGCTGGTTCCCAGCTGACTGAGGAGGGTTCTGTTCTTATGGTACTTTACCGTGCTGCAGGTTGGTACCAGGTACATGCATTGTCTCCTATACTATTTTGCCTATAAAGGAAAACTTGTCTCAGCAAAGATAGAGACCCTAGAAATAGAAATCCCATTGCTGTCTTACCTTTCATAGCTGGGAGCCATGTTGAATCTGAAAAGACAAGAAGCAAAATGTGAAATGGGTGTAATGCAAACTTTGTAGCAGGTGTGAAGTCATAATGATTTGTTACAGCTGCATAGTGAGAGGGTTTTTCTGGAGTGGTGGACTTTCTAAAGTTGCAGCTGTCATAGATTTTTCACCTAATAGTTGTAAAGTGAATGGGTTATTTCAAGGATACCAAATACACTAGGAATAGGATGTCCCACTTCATAAACTTCTTGGTTATATGTTATTATCAGCTGTCTGTCCGAGGCCACTATGTAGGCCATATTGAAGGAGTGGAAAATCTATATCAATTGAAATAAGTGGGGAAAAGCACAAGCGATTTCCTTTCTTAGTACAAATACTGCACTTCTGACATTGCATTTGGCAATGAAATGTTTGCCACTGATATAAAATTCCCTCTATATCTTCAGATGTATAGTATATAGTATCTAGAAGCTAATTCAGAAAGTTTGGTGAATAATTTTGATTTTCAGTTGAAGTCCGTGAATTTACAGGCAAGTATCCTGAGTGTAAAAATGAGATGCAATTCTAAAACAATAGTTTATGAATAAATACCAACAATTAATTAAATTGACCGTGTCTGGTTTTGTGTGACATTCCAACTATAGTATTTCTAAAACAATAGTTGTCAGACTTTACTCCTAGCAAACATTCTGTCTGGCAAGTTTTCTTATATTTATAGATAGATATTAAATTTGGCATCCTAAGTTGAGTTTTATTAATTACAACATCTTTTCTAAAGTGAGGATTTGAAGGGAGTATCCTCAGGCATGTATGTCTAGACTCAAAGTTGGAGTAAATCTTGGTGAGAATTGCAATTTTCACACTCTTCATGAAATATGACTCTCTTTGATTTTGTCAATTACCATCCTGAATTTTTATGCAACCTTAAGCATCAGCATCAGCACAGTGTTTTTCCAACTCAGGTGGTATGATGGTTAAATGAGCTAAAGGATCACACAACAAGATGTCCTAATCCAGTTATTCCTTAAAATGCCACTGATGATCTATGCATCATGTCCAGTGGATGTCACGATGCATAATGGTACGTACGGTCCAGCAGGGACGGCATGATGCGTTTACCAAAGACGTGCATTTTCTTGAAGGAGACACTTACATGGACCGTAGTGATTTTCGGGTTGGGGGGAGGGGGGCAACAAGCACCTCGATTATATTTTTTTCAAAGATATTCTGCAGGCTTGTAAAAGAGATCAACACATTGGTAGTTGGTAGGGAGACTGCACCCATAAACTGTGCTAGGGACCTATGATAAGAAGCATTCGTTTTGAATGTCATGTAGATGTTAGGGTATTTTGGCTAGTTTCATATGTCCTGCAGCTACAGTATTGAGGTGCCTACGAGTACAGGTATTTGCGTTTATAGTTCACACTGGTTCACACTGGGTAACCGCAGCAGCCTAAATCTGTACATAGACACCTACCATTCACATGCACCCTCCCAGTTTAGGGCTCCACATTATACATAGAAATCCAGGCCTTTGATAACCCAAATGCACAATGCGCCAACCCACCCTTCACCCTGAACTGGACAAATGGCAACAACGCCATTTACAGCCTACCCCCCCCCCTTCCCCACATACACACTCTACCACACTCAACCAGCCTGCATGTGTAGCCCCAATGCACATCTTTGTTCACCCTTTGCTCCAGGGTGGACATGGATTAACCCTTTATGGACCTCATAATGTACCATAATGTTATCATCAAGTATTAATGTGGTTTCATGAGTCGACCAACCCCGTAGGGTCGGCATGATGCTTGAATGCAGCCCCGGCAAGTACAGTAGACTCGCCAGGGCTGCATCCCTGCATCATGACGACCAATGTTTTTAAAGGTTAAGTTTGTGACACCCTGGCTGGGGTTGTTGCTGAGGTTGTAGCACAATGATCCCTTCCAGCCTGAACCCTCTCTCTCTCCGCCCTCTGGCTCTGTGCGCACGCGCAGTCTGGTCACGTGACTCGGACGGGACGCTGACGGCCCTCGTGGTCTGTGCTCACGATGTACACTTGGATCCGGTGGTGAAAGATTACCACTGGTAGCTTCAAATATCCTAATCTCAGCATTACCATTGGTAGCCTTTGCACGTATCCTTCCTTAATGGTCATAAACTAATGGGCAACTCATCAAATGTTCACTTTTAGTGAGCTACTCAGAGCATGTCATGAGAGAACAATAGATAGTGTGAGTGACCCACAGATTTACATATTTCAAGTTACCTGAGGTGATCTGTGACGTTAGCCCAGTGATCCAGAGGAGTGACTGACTGACTAGCTCACTGGGTTGGGGGTTGAGGGACTATGGGACTGCAAACAATGCATGTCGGGCGGCGGCCAAATTGGCCCTGCGTGGCCGGGCAGTAATAATGGATCTGAGTTGTGGTTAGGTAGGGCTAACATGACGACTGTTCTACTCCCCCTGTGTCATGTTAGAATCACTGGTGGGGAGTAGCTCTTTAAAGGATGGTGATGCATGGGTACAATATGTCCACTGGTCGCCGTATTACATGCATGCAGAGCTATTGAGTAGACTTATGGAGCCAATAGGGGATCATGTCAAAGCCATAGGTAAGGGTCGGCATAATGCACAGATGCATTAAACTTAAAGGGATGTGGATTGCAAGAAGTGTATAAGACTGGACTAACAAATGATATGAGTGTTTGCCACCAGGTGCTAATAGTGCATCCGCCGCGGTGAGTGGCAGGTAGCTAGGGCAGTTTTCACAGCTTTCCTTAGGGAAGCCTAAGTAGCCTTTGGCTATTGGGCAAGGTAAAGGGGGGCCCTTATCCTTTCATGTACTGAATTAGGTGTCAACCACAGTTATATGTATGATATTAGCACTATCACTCACTGTTTGTTTGAACTATCTTAAGTGCCCAATAAGACATTATTCTACATGCAATGCTGGCTCAGAGTAATATGCGCGAGTCACGCCGCCGTAAGTACTATAAGCACCTAGTGGCAAACTCATGCACTATCTGTTCATCCAGACGGGGTAGGGGTGTACAGGAGGGGCAGGGTCAGCTGTTAACAGGCTCACTCACTGACACACATCCTATAAAAGAATATCAATGAGTGTCAGTAGCCACTTTGACAGCCCATTACCCTACTATTGTAGCATGATGTTTGTTTTCTTTCTTTTGTAGTTTTGCTATAGAGGGGAGTGTTATAATGTGATTTGTAGTGGATTTTAGTTAAGCAATGCAAATTCTGTGTCATAGATCTTCCTCAAATATTGAGTGATGCATGAGTTTAACTTTATCTTGTGGTCCATCCTCTGCCCCTGGAAGACATGTATTTTACAATGACCCTTTGAGGCATCGGGTCCTCGAATAAAGTTGCTATAGCGTCTGTCTTAAATGATAGGTTCAATGCTCAGAACTTCATTGATAAGCCTTGATTCCTTTTGACCAGACCATGGGCATTTTGATGTATAACTGTTGAAGTCAAGTACCCCATTTGCCAATGTTGCTGTGTAATAGGAAGGGGTTATTACAAGTAGAATGAAACATTCTGTGATATTCTCTGAAGTCCATGAAATCTGCTCAAAATCTAGTCCTTTTAGTGAACAAGTAATCAATGGATAATTCATGACGAGTGTGTGTTAGTGAACAAGTAATCAATGGAAAATTCATGATGAGTGTGTGTTAGCAAAGGATAATTACATGAGGGCGTAGCCTGAGTGTAATTATCCTTTGCTAACACACACAAGTCATGAATTATCCATTGACTACTTATTTTATTCCACAAAACCAATAGATAATCAATAAAATACCAATAAATTCAAGTTGAAAACAAAAATTGTTCCCCGTCCCGGGACTCGAAGCCAGCCATAGTGTATGTACACGATAGGTAGATATACCTTGGCGCCCGGCAGCGGACAGCTACAGCCCCCGTCTCAGCTTGGCTTGAAAAATAGTGTTTGTACACGATCGGTAACCACACCTCGTTGCCTGGCAGTGGACAGCGACAGCACCCGTCTCGGCTTGGCTTGCTTTGAATGCGTCTCGCGGTTATGTTTGTGTATGATCTGTACCTACACCTCTTCGCCCGGCAGCGGACAGCTACAGCGCACACAGCGAAAAAAAGATGCGGCCAGACCGTGTTGTCTCCAATCGGTACATACACCTCGTCGCCCGGCAGCGGACAGCTACAGCGCACACGGCGAAAAATAGAGGCGCCCGGACCGGGACTCGACCCGCCTATCTCTGACGGCTGAGCACAATGCGTTAACCACTAGACCACCGCGTCTCCTCCTTCAGCGGCCGTTTCTGCCTGGATTGATTTGAACGCGTCCCGTGGTTATGTATACACGATCCGTACACACACCTCGGCGCCCGGCTAGGCTTGCTGGGGGGGGTCACAACCCAGAATGCTGGGGATTTTCACACTTTGAATGTATAGTAGTTATATGTGAGTAACCTCCCCAGGCTTTGTATCAGACCTGGTTCTAGCCAGCCACTACCAGTCAGTCCCTGTGGCGCAATGCATAGGGAGTTGGACTAAGGATCTGAGACTGCAGGTTCGAGCCCTGCCATGGCCATGAAATTTCGAGGGTTTTAACATGTAACATATGACATTTAGGGACATGTAAGGTTTGCAGGTTGTCCATGGATAATGGCACCAGGTGCCTGTTATCCTTGGATAACCGCACACCTTACAAAAGTGAAGCTACAGCCTTCATGGTGTGCAATATCGACAGGTATGTGCATGGGAATATCCAGAAAAAGCACTCAGAATCCCAGAAATCGTGGAATAATCGGTATTAATGGAATGGATTTTTTTACCTTCTCAATTTTTCTTCCTGCATTATTGACCTTCTAGCTTTTAATAAAAGAAAGGGGTAGAAATTGCACATTGGAGGAGAGAGTTTTGGTCTCCAGCTGGCACCGCGGAGCGGAGCTGCTGTTTTGGACTTGCCCACTGTTACTTTGGTTATCCAAGCATAAAGTTATCAGGATGATAGAGGAATATGATTATAAGTCATATGCCCATTGCCCTGTGTCCCTTTTAATAGGATTTTTCTTCCGGGCCTCCCCTGCCTGCCCAGCCCCCATCTTTCGCCCCATGGGTCGGTTGGTTAGTATCACAGATATGAAGTCTGTGCTAGCAGTATATGGAACCATGTACCTGTACCATGCAGGCGCCATCACACACCACGGGGCAGACCGGGCAGTACTTAGCTACATACATAGGGCGGCCGGTCACTCCAGTACCTACCGGCATCTCCAGGCTTAAATCCCGCTTAAGATGCTTTGCTGCAGCCCTGGGTACCTGGTCGGTAGGTCGCCGTCCAAGCTGACAATCCACTCAACACCCATAAACCAGGCTGTTCACTGTTTGCTGTCGGGGTTCCAGGAAGTCCTTCCTTAACCCTTTAAGGATGGCATGTTGCCCCAAGGCTGTATATTTGTGCTTGGCCCTGATGCATTAATGCAGTGCCAGCAGGTTCCATAGCAGCACTGTACGTGTGCATCATGCCAACCCTTCATCAGTGCAACAACCCAATAGGGTCGCCACGATGCATGAATGCAGCCCTGGTGAGTCTGTACGCCAAGGCTGAATTTATCCATCTTTATGTTTTAAAGCACTGTGCTGTCACTAAATGGTTAATAATAGGTTTATGTCACGTCAAGGAGCCTTTGTAGTCTATTCACAGCATGGTTGGTAATGTGGAGAGTGAAAGTGTGTGATTACAATTATATAACGTCCACATTACACTCAAATATTGACGCATAGACCTGCACATTAAATCATATAAATGTGCCTACTAAATTTATTGATAAAGTTGTCTTGGCATCAGTGAAACCGACCTTTTTGTATGGTGAGGGGTGGGGTGAGTACCAGTGGCATCTGCATGATTCTGTTTCTCCTTTAAATGGTGGATTTACCTGGTGGAATTTGGATATTAAAAGATGAGTGTGTTTACAAGGGTGGAGGATAGCCTTCGTGGAAATTGGATGTTATGGCTTGACTGTTTGTGTGTGGAGAGTAGCCTAGCTCAGTGACTCATTGACTGAGAGCACATGCACCAACATCAACACTGACCCCATTGTGCATGGGGACAAATCAGTGTTGTGATACCTGAATAGCATGCTGACAAAGGGTGTAATAAGTACACATCAATATTGGACCTATAGGGTTTAGAGCTCACAACTAGGCTAATGTATTATTGACCTGAATTTGGAATATTATCATAGACTATCTTCACCTGTTGATACTATGGAATGACAGGCTTTACTTTTTACACACATAATGATAGAGTATGTGCCTCCAAATGCCAAATACTTACCGGGGGTAACATGGCCTTCTAACCACAATCTGGACATACTCCCCTGCATAAATGGCCATTATCTGTTGGGTTAGCAACCCATATAGACTTACAGAAATGCAACATATGATTTGAGCTCTTCTGGTGCTGATTATAGTGGGTACCTAAGTGTTTTAGGACCACATAATGATTTAGAGATCATACTCCCTGTATCCTGATAATCAACATCCTAGTGAATGCAACCTTTGGTCATGGCGCTCCTATACAGTGCTGTTGAATTGCTTACCAGTAATGCATAGCACCTCACAGTGACAGGAACACGAACCCTAAGACACCATGCGATGAAAACTTATCATGGATCATTATCATTGATACAATCACGATTCTCAGATTGGCTTCTCTGAGATAAGCCTGATGTATGGGGCCTCTGATGGCACTTTGTGGGTTGGGATTAATGTGTTAACAAACTCAAAGACTGTAGGCCGGAGGTCAATGATTTGGAAAAAGAGGGGGGTGCAGCCTTATACAATAGGTCACACTCTCTGTATTTCTTACTTTTTCCTTCTTTTAATTTTTTTTTTTTTTTGGGGGGGGGGTAATTTCAGGTCGAGATTCAGCTAATAATGTTGTAATTGCAGACATAAAAAAAGAAAAAAAAGGTGGCACACACCCACACAATCCGCCTCTGATAATGGTGAGGCATCATGAACATAGGGCCTCTACTTATTCCAAGAGTTATATGGGAATGTATGGGATTCAGCCCTAAATGATGAAACCAATTATTACATGCTCCCACTGCCTGAAGCTATCCCTATATACTTAGCATTAGCATACACCTGGAATTACACATAACTCCTTGCCTGGGCAATGTACCTGTCTGTTTGGGTGTTGCGGCTCTGACTTAATACTGCAATAAGACTCGACCCTATTGCACCTAGATGCTCTCTAAACGTGTAGCTAGTGCACTGACAAACCTGGCTTGCGGTGGGGTTTCTTGAGCTATACATGTTCAAACTGCGCAAGTCTGAAACACGTCAGTGCGGACATCTTTAGTACTCAGGATACTCAGGACTATCACTAGATCAACAGAGGAGCAGATTGAGATGGTCACCTAGGAAAAGTTCCCAAATTTGGTTATTTTGACATCCCATTGTGAGGTCACTGATCAATTTGGGTTATGTACATTACCCACATCTCATGTGATGGCAAATGTAGGTTTAATTGAGGTATCTCTGTCCGTTCCCATTGCTTCTCAACAATTTGAACAAAATATATCGTTCAAGACAACCCATGCATCTTGATATAGGTGCTGTAGCATTTGGAGGGAAAATAAGTTATATTGCATTTCTGAATGTGGACTGCATCTATAAATAGATTTGTCTAATACTGTGAAAATATGAACATATGTAGCTATTCACTAGACGACTGCTATGACCTCAACTGGTTATGTAGTAGGTGCTAATATTTCAAACCTTGGGGTGACAAGATGTGATACAAGAACTAAGCTAGTACTGTTGTGGTTTGATAAAGCGTTTCGTGAGGAATGTTATGTCCAGGACTAAATAGATACCAATGTACTTGTAAGCTAAATACCTGACAAATGTACTTTCCACAATCCTAACCTACCCTAGACATGACTTCTCGGCTGCATGCCCTCTGGTCTTTTTCACGGGTGGTGGGATATCTTTACTAACAATAGGTTCAAATGAAGATAGGCTGAAGATAGGTTCATGGATATTTTCAAAATTTTATTTCTATATTGGTTGTCTTCACTAGTCATGAGTTTAGACCCAGAAGATAACTCACCTGTCATCAATCTTGGCACATGTCATCTTCAAACAAGTATATCCTCAGGCTATCGTTTCCCCTTTCATTTATTCTGTATCATGTTATCTTTTACGAAAACTGGGGGGGGGGCACTCATCATTTTCATGCCAAAGTCAACCTATCTTACTATAAAGAGCCATGCATGGAATCCCTAGGGGAGGGTTCCCATTCTTCTGTGATGTGACCATTTACTTTTAGGCTTGCCTGAGGACAGATCTGAAGATAGGTCTTCAGTTACCTTAAAAGACTGACAAGGTTGCCCCCTTCATATCAGCTCTGCCTTGTTACTGTAGTAGGAACTTGCAGCACTAAGACTATCCTACCAAACCTTATGTAATAATGCTGCATAAGTGCCAGTCTACATAATGGGCATTTCTCAACATGATATGACTGAACAGGGGCACTTCGACTTGAAACCTTCAAAATTAGCATGGATGTTCATATGTGATGTACTACAACAGCTCTGTGTGATCAGACCTTAATTTAGTACAGTAAAATCTCTTTGCAATGAGTCCTGTTATAACAAAATTTCGGTTATAATTAACAAAATGCTAGTCACAAAATCATTGCCATACATTTCTTTAGTAAAATAATCCCTTTATAGTGAAGTTTTGGTACAAGAATTGGGATATAATGAAGTAATCTTGACAGAAACATATTTTGTTAGGCAATTTTATGTGTGCACAGTACATAGTAAATCAAATCTCACTTCAAGATTATGTCATCAGTAGGGTGTTAGGCCATGTATCTGGGCTTCTTTACCCTCCCACAATCCTCTGTGAACAGCAGGAGGGGTCAAGAACATCAGAGGGGTGTTATAGGCTGTGTATCAGAACTTCTTTACCCGCCCCCAACCCCCTGTAAACCGCAGAAGGGCTGGGAAATGTTAGAGGGGTGTTAGGCCATGTATCAGGACTTATTTACCTTCCCCCTCCCTGACCCTAAATTGGTCTTATTTGGGTACTAGAAAAATGCGTTTACTACGATTTGAAGGGGGACTAGTCGTACCATTTTGAGAAATGCCATCCAGGAAGCTACATAGCATTTTGGTAGTGTGTTTACTGCCAAAGCTTTACTGGCTTCATCCTTGCCATCCACCACCATCACCCCCCTCTCATCAGAACTGTTGGCCCTCTCTTCACTTTCAGAGACAAGTGAAGATAACTTGCTTTATTTAACCACTTTCAGAGATGAGTGAAGATAACTTGCTTTATTTAATCAATGATTTTGCTGTAGAAAGTATGTGTAGCATTCTGTATTATGATTAAAATTACTTGTCAGAATATGTGCATCAGAGACAAGTACTCACTGCCTTACCTAACCCAGCAAATTGTCGTGATTCCTCGTCAACCTGTGTGAAGTGGCTCACACATGTTGCTAGATGGAACACGACGTCGCTAAAGCACAAGATCACCAGGAATAGCAATGGTGGTGATCACATGGCCTCACCTCAGATGGCGAGGATGGTGATCACTCAGACTCACCAGGGATGGCGACGCAGGTGATCACTCACCTTGCTAGATGAAACACGCACCTCGTCATAGTGCATGTTCACCAGGGATGGCGAGGATCGTGATCACTCATCCTCACCAGGGATGGCGACATGAGTGATCACTCACTTCGCTAGATGAGACGCACACCACGTCATAACGCACATTCACCACAGATGGCAAGGATCGTGATCACTCACACTCACGGGGGATGGTCACTCAGGTGATCATTCATCTCGCTAGATGAAACGCACACCATGCCATAATGCACATTCACCACGGTTGGCGAGGATCGTGATGACTCACACTCACCAGGGATGGCAAGGTAGTTGATCACTCACCTCGCTAGATGAAATGCGCACCACGTCATAGCGCAGGTTCACCATGGATGGCGAGAGTGGTGATCACTCAGACTCACCAGTCATGGCAATGCTGGTGATCACTCATCTTGTTAGATGAAAAGCTCATGATCATCGACATTGGTAATCATGCAGCCTCACATCTGCCAGATCAATGTATGTTTTCCCAGAGAAGGTATTGCCATATGTATCTTTCCTCTAACCACAGACAAGGTGTTCATGTAGATACTTCCCTATGTATTTTTCCTGTAACCAGAGAAAAGGTGTTTATGGATAGTTGCTTTTATTTTAGAGATACCTCTATCTAAATTCAATTGATATTTTCTCTATATAATCTTGTTTGATTCAACCCTGAAGTATTACATGGAAATCAGTGTGCAACAAAGCACATTTGATAAGTATGGGACTTATACTTCATGCCCACCCTTCCTAGATAGGCTACATGTTGAACAGTGGTGCTGTCTCAACAACTTTGGCAATGGTGGTGATAAGTTGCCATTCTGAGTGAGAGGGAGTGACAGATGATGCAATCCTCAGAGAGCATTGACTTGGAGTGACACAAATTCACGCATTGAGTGAGACAAAGGCTGGCAATGGTGGTGACAAGTTGCCATTCTGAGTGAGAGTGAGTGACAGATGATGCAATCCTCAGAGAGCATTGACATGGATTGACACAAGTTCACACATTGAGTGAGACCAATGTTAGCGATGGTAGTGATAAGTCGCCATTTTGTGTGAGAGTTGATGCCAGTGGCACGGGAGTGGTACATAATCACACAGTGAGTCAGATCCATGTTGGCGATGCTTGTGATAAGCCGCCATTCTGAGTGAGAGTTGACAGGCAGTGGCACATATTGACGGAGTGAGTGAGATCCATGTTGGCGATGGTGGTGATAAGCTGCCATTCTGAGTGAGAGCTGACCGGGAGTGGTACATAATCACACAGTGAGTCAGATCCATGTTGGCAATGCTTGTGATAAGTCGCCATTCTGAGTGAGAGTTGACAGGCAGTGGCACATACTCACGCAGTGAGTTAGATCCATGTTGGCGATGGTGGTGATAAGTCACCATGCTTTGTGAGGGATGACAAGGGGTGGCACATACTCACACAGTGAGTGAGATCATGTTGGTGACTGTTGTGATAAATTGCCATGCCATGTGAGACTGACACACAGTGGCGAAAGATGACGCAGTGAGTTCATTTAAAAAGGAGTCACCATTGATGACCAATCATGGCGACAGATAACAACAATTTGCTGGGAATAGTGCATTTGTCTAGAGCTGACCTCATCCTCCCAAATGACAGGTCTTGTGAAATGACATATTTTTGGTTAAATACAGGTCTTCAGGTAACCTTCAAAGGCTGAAGACATGTGTTAGAAAAGCAAAAAAATGACAGGTTAGATATAGGATTTCTCAAGACATCTTCAAGAATTCATAGATATCTTCATTATAATTTGGAAATGTCATACACCTATCACCCCCCCCCCACTTTGAAGATATCTTCACCCTTGGTGAAAAAGACCACTAGTCTAACAGAGGCCCCTGTGGGGTGTTTCAGAAGCCGGACATGATAATGAACATTAAATATCTGTTTCTAAAACTGTTAGATTCTAAACTTACAACTGCAACCATTATTATCTCTCACCAGTCATATAGTTATAGACACAGTAAGGTAATGATAATGCTTTAGAAACACATGCAGGTATAAGCCTACAATAACTATTAAAACTGCTATCATATCTCCTTATGACCGGTTGTAAACATTACCTGCTTCTGAAACACCCCACTGGAGCTATAGATATAGATATGAGTTAGTATTGAAGGATTGCGTGAAGGAGTGAGGGCGTGGGGCTGGGAATGGTATGTTGATCTCGGCGTTCATTCACCTCCCCGCCCCCGCCATTACCTAGCGGTATCATTCCCCCAATGGCCAGCCATCCAATGTCCTCCACCCTTACCTACCCCCACACCAAGGCTCTCCTCCACGGCCGGCCTCCGACCCCTGAGGGCCCGGCCGGGACCTGCACCGACGGGCCTCCTTTCACGGGGGCGCGATTGCAGGGCATTTTGGACATGAAAAATCAATTAGGCCATGTTTTGCCATAAATTACCATGCCATCCACTACCGTACGGCCATTAGGGGAGGAGTGCTGTCGCCGCCGACGCAGGGTGTCATTACGCCGGCGAAAATGATACTTTTCTGGAGGGGCCAGCAAGCCTCCCTCCCCCTTCTCTTGCTCTCTCTGTGGACCTACTTTTGGAGTGTCGTTTGCAGGCGACGAGAACCAAACGCTACAATCATGTAGTGCTGATGGTTGGGGTCCACTCACTCTACGTTTAACCCTTAAAGTTAGAACGTTATCTCCATGTTCATATTCCTTTGTCGTCAAGATCCACCAATGAAAATCTTGCAAGTAACTTAAGGGTGATGGTTTGATGCACCATGCCCACCATACCAGAAATCATCAAGCGTGAAAAGGTGGCATGATGCATGAATGTAGCACTGGTATGATACCCGTCAGGGTTTGATTCATCCAATAATGCATTTGTACCTTCTGCTTCCCTCAGAGGGTTAAATGCCTGCTACTCCTGCAGGGCCATGCTGTGCAGTGGCCTCAGGGCCGGGCAGCAGCCGTTACACACCATTGCATCTTTATATGTCAATTCTTCTTTCTGTTTATCCCTGGATATTACCGTCCAGACCTCGTGCCTCCTTCCCTCCATCATCCAACAATCAGGGAAACCGTTGATCAGGCCAATGCTATAAGAGAATGCACTTACTGCTCGCCATTACAAATCTATACTCTCTAGACAGTAAAAGTGGCTATTGGCACTAAACTGTTCAGTCACAAAACGTGGATAGCACAAGGACCACGTTTTATAGCCACATCTACCAACCATCCAGGCCAATACTACTTTAAATAGTCACCAGGCCAACAATACTTTAACCAGTCACCAGGCCAGTACTTTAACCAGTCACCTGGCCAATACTACTTTAACCAGTCACCAGACCAATACTGCTTTAACCTGTCACAGGCCAACACTACTTTAACCAGTCACCAGTCCAATACTGCTTTAACCAGTCACCAGGCCAATACTACTTTCATCAGTCACCAGGCCAAAACTGCTTTTAAGTCACCAAACACCCAGATAGGTTTGATTAGAAGCATCATGTGGTAGGATAAAAATCATCCTTGAAATCAATCAAATTACCATACCACAGTATACAAAATCACTGTGAGTGTGAAACTACATGGGCAAGTGATCCTAGATTTCAGATGTTTTCTATAATGCATTGCAGCCAGATTAAGAAGACTGTGTCAGGGGTAGTATGTAACCGCTTATCACTTAAATTCAAGATGTCCACTATGCAGGAAAGTAACTCTAAAGTGACAAGTCTAGTTAATGCATCATACTTACCGCATGACATTTAGATACCTTTGTCTGAATCCATTCTGGTAATAATGCACAAAAGCTATTTGCTGCACTTAAACAGCTGAAATGGGGGCTGGAGGGTGTTGTTCATAAGGGAAAAAGGCAGTAATGGCTAAGAAGTGCCTCATCTGCAGAACTGGCTTTCCATGTAGTGATAGCTTTTCACTTGTGTTGCTCACAAACTTGTGGTCATGCTAGTTCGGTGCTAGAAAAGGGTGATTTGAGTAGGTACCTAGTAGGGAGAAGTCAGTCAGTATAGTATAGTATAGAGTGTGTGAGGGTCTTGCCAAAAAGGAAAAGTGAACCCAAAAAGAAAACGTGCACGTTTTTGTATTGCAAAAAATTGGTTTGGATAATCGTTTAGATGAAACATGCATTTTCACTCTCAAAAAGAGTTTTCTATGCATTTTGCTGTATTTTTTTAAAACACTATGAAAACGTGTAAAGCCTTACACACGTTTTCCTCAGTACTCTCTGGGAAAATTTACAGAGGTTCTTCCTCGTCGTCTTTTGGCAAGACCCTCCTGATGGGGTGCGGGGCTCCCCGTGTAAGTGTATGTGTGTGTGTGTGTGTGTGTGTGTGTGTGTGTTTGTTTGTTGTTGTTGTTGTTGTTTCGTTTTTTTGGGGTGGGGGCGGAAATATTCATTTCTAATGTCAATTTTGCATTAGAAGACCCTGGGGAAGAAATTCTCCAATAGCGCCCCTAACGCCCGTTTTCAAATGTTGAATCCGCCTCTGACTGCATCTTATGGCCGTCAAGTGTTGATTCTCAGACGTATGGTATATGACCTGTCAAACCTTGCACAACCGAAGTAACTAAGATAGTCCATTATGGTATATTGGTACGATAAGGCTTTAGAATAACCTACGTTGTGGGCAAGCCTGCAGTGCCATTTGTCCATGGCTTAATCAGTTATTTTCTAATCAATTTAAAAGTTTTCTACGTAGATCTAGAGTATGATTATATCTAGTGTATACTATTAATTCGTATGTATACTCCAAAGAAGTCGGGACTCAGTAGACTGGACCTACTCAAAGTTGGTATGGATCTGTACAATGAGTCTCCTATACCCTCTGAGAGCTGTTTCATAAGCATTCTATATTTAAGATCAATCTTTCCACTCTATGAGTGACCACTTAAGATCAGTCATTTGGGAATGACTATTAGTGTTTCAGAACAAGCTGCCACTCTTATTGGAACTTAAGACTGGTCCTTTAGAAACAGCTGTCAATTCGACACAGGGGCAGTAATCAAGATCAGTAATCAATGTCACTCACAGGCCAATCTTCAGCTAGTAAGACCAAGCACCCAGGTGCAGAACATGCCTCTACTTTGTTATTTCATAATAGAAAAAGATATTATAAAAGGGTATTTTATTTTGATATATTCCAGACATCATGGATTAAAAAGATATGTGGAATTCCACTAATTGATATGATTTATCCCATTTATATGTACCCTAACCTTCCACATAAATCAGCTACTTTCTGTTGGCCATATGTCACTCTTACATTGAGTCTTTACTCTAAAGCTTCACTCCCCATTTCCCTTTTGAAACACTTCTTACTAAGAGTGAGCTTTGGAGATATGACCAATGAACCCAATGATTGATCTTAACACCACCTTACTAGTATCTTGCTCATAAGTCTATGTCACTCTTATATGACCCTTGTGAAACAGGTCTCTGGTCACGCATATCTAAGCTTCTTGCTCTGGATGATCAATGTGGAGGAATGTATAATCGATGTTGATCCAACGTTGAACCTATTTTTGTACTCAAAGCCCATTGGGCACGTTTTGGAAAGTATTGATCAGTTTCAATAAGGATTTAATGCGAATTATGTGTCCAGTTGGAGAGAAACTAGCACTCCCTTGGTGCACCACAGTGGCGAAATTTGATGTCGTCTTAAGGGAAAGTTACACTCTTTAATGGTTAATAGTCTAATCTACCTGACCCCAAACAGCCCACTGTATATCTCCCAGCATTGTACAAGCACCTGTACAGCCTGACTTGTGCTGATGCCTGTAAACAATGCTTCATTATTTCATTTGGCTTCTGCCCCAGGATGGTACAGCGGTCAGCTGGGGGTCTTACATAACCATATACACCAGCTTCACGAATTGTCATCTTTATGAGAGGCACTGTGGGGCCAGAATGTGCATAATTGATGTCTAATTTACAGCGTCTGGTCGGGAGGTGAGTGTGCCTGTCCCTATAAGAGTCTCTGGCAATTTAAGGACTGTGTATTCCATTATGGTTTTATAACCTTTTCTTGGTGCATGAATGCAGTCCTGGTCAGCGTACCAACGTGCAGAGATGCATTCTTACAATCAGAGTTGATTCACTACTGATAGAATAATGCAGTCCTGGTGAGTAGACTCATCAGCAGGCCTGCATTCATGTATCATGACGACCAAAGCAGATTAGGAATCATAACACTACTCGGGCTTTAAAGGACTAGATGGTATTGCGAGATGACCTCTGCTGCCATATGCAGTATAGCTCAAATTCCACCATACGATTTCTGGTTGTCCCTACATTCTAAAGTGCAAGGATCATTGCCTTTAACCTAGCCTTGCATTAATCCATTGTGCTTGTAGTTTCTGGATCTCGAGCGACAATTGCTGAAGAAGAAATGGCTTTGATAGAGGTTATGAGGCCTTTGTAATCGTACCACCTTAAGAAGTAGCTTCCACATGCATTGTCCATGGTGTCTTAATTAAGAATTGCACTTCCAGATTGATATGAAAGAGAAAGTCTGAAAAAATTGGACAGGTGGGACAATATAACCTCTGGTTAAATCGTAAAGAGGCGTACGCCTTTTGATGACCCCTCCCAGGTAGCAAGGATACATTGGGCCAATGTCGGCTTTTATAAAACGGCTGGCAGTGCTCTGCTGCACAGTAGAAGTGACCTTGAGTGCATTATAGAAGTGTAGTGCACACCTCAGCAATGTCAGCATAGCTGTAAACAAGTCAAGGGCCAATAATTGGTCTAGACATACATTAATTTGGTTATTGATTGTACGGAATGAAATGTGCAACATTTTGTAAAGACAATAGACAACTCCTTCTTCACATCTTGACTGTCTGTTGTCTATAATGCATTCGTGCATTATAAAACAACAGACAGTCTCGATGTGAAGAGAGTCGTTGTCTATTCTCTAAATATTGGGCCAATGTCGGCTTATATTGGGCCAAGCATGGACTTAAGCATGACCCAACGCTCCATTCCTGATTGGGCTTGTGCTTAACCAGTATATAACATGGTTCAGCATGATGCAACGTTCAACTCTGTTGCACTTATTCTGGATTCTGGTTCGGTATTTTCAAGGTCAGACGCCATTATGCAGACAGGGGGCATTTCCACTAGTATCTACACGTCCAATCTAGAGTAGAGTTGAGCACCAGGCGGGTGGGTGCGGCTATTGGTGAGCAGCTCCCTGGTATGGACCTGGTACGAGCAGGTCAGGATATGCTCCCCTCCTCGTCCTCACAGTCATCCACAGCACCCTCAATCCCTGACTTTTACTTCAGCATCAGGCTGTTAAAAGCCACCCCCTACTCCAGGGCTGCACTAGGGGGTGTGGACTTCTACCCCTCCCCCACTCCACACCAAGCCCAACCATCTGTGTAGACATCTGCCCCATTCCTCACCTCTTCCTCACACTCCATTCATTCACCCATACTGTACTCACTCCCTACCTCTATAGGTATGTATATTCTTCTGTTTTCCCCCTCCCCATCCGCCCCCCCCCCTATCCCATTAACTCTCTCCTCCTATAAGGTAGACTCATCGGTTTCTCCTCCCTCCCACCCTCCGGCTCCATACCCCGCTTTACACCAATATAAACCCTCAATACATGCATAGCTTCCACCTGTCAACCAAACTCTATACCCTCTCTTCCCCTTGTATAGTCGCTCCCCTCTCTTCCACCTCCATCCTTAACTTCCCCCCTCTTCAGCCCATCTTTCCATGTATGGGCCTACCCCCGCCCTACGTCCCCTACTCCCTCACACTCACCATCCTATTCCCCTATTCCCCGTGTAGACTCGCGGGGCTCCACTGCTGATATCCGTGATTGACAATCTAAGCTGCGTCCTGCGTCCCAGAGCCCCATCCAGGACGCGCCCGTCGACGCAGCCCGCCGGGATCACTTCCGGGCCCGCTTCAACAAGTGGTTGATAGTGGCCTCAGGGACCCCGACTCACGCCGCTCAAAGTTCTCGGGCCGCCCACTGCCGACGACCGGCGGGCGCCCGTCGCCGACGCGCCTTATCTGATCGGCCTGTAATCCCATCCAAATTGGCTCGGATTCGGCCGGATCACTGCTGGCCGTCGGGCGGGACGAGGCTATCGACGTGATGTGGTGAGGTGGTTGTCAAGGCCTGGGTAGCTGTCTGTGCCATCCTACTGGAGGCAGGGGGCACCCTGGAGGGCGGCACATCACCCCGCCTCTCCCCTCCCCATCCCCAATCCTGAAGGTCCCATATCGCACTGAGGGCCACCTGTTGCACAGATTCTTGGTGTTCACATACAGAATTGTACTACCTTAAATCTTCGCGTATAAGGCGCCCCTATTTAGTTGGGCTAAATACTATAGGACGCAGGCTATGTAAGTCTTGTGTATACATCACGCCTTATACGCGGGGATTTACGATAGTATAGAACACCTGAATCGCTTCATTGGACAGTCTACACGACGCATCAATGTAGTGCTCGTGAGTATTACATTGGACCACAAAGTGCTGTATGACACTGAGCACAAAATGAGGAGTATCAACTTTCAGAGCTGATTAAGCTCTCCTGACACACTCCCGAGGGTCAGGGTTGGCATAATGCAATAATGTAATTTCGGTTAGTACGTAAGGAGAGCCAGCAACACTTGCAAGATATTGAGAACAATATGAGGGGTGTTGGTACATTTTCCTATTCCAGTGTAAAAAAAAAGAGTTAATTGGCATTTGAAAGGTAATTGACCTTTCTCGCACCAAAACTTATGGATCCCAATCTTGTGATGAACTGATCCTGTCTGTAGGTAATAAACTGATGAACACAGTTATATAATGGTGTGGCATTTTGCTGGCATACAATTGATGAATTATATAACATTAGGATTTACAACCGCTTTATAGCAATGTATTGCACATGTGCTATCAAATATTTAGGCGTACGGTAATTATGTGACTGTGTGTACCTGCCCAATTATGGGGTCATAGTATATGGGGATTGATTACATTTTGGAGTCCATACACTAAGTCCATACACTATATAAATGTGCTATATTGGTGAATGAATCTGCAGGTCAGTAGGTTTCTTTAAAGTCACCTGTTAACTATAGTGCAGGTCAATTAGAATACAATATTCCGCATGGGACTACTATGTGGATTTTATAACTAGACGCTTATAAGTATATCACATCACCATGTAGTCTTATCATGATAGGGTTTTATGAATAGCTTTAGTAGATTATTACATATTTTGTTGTTAATTCAAGACAGACCCGTACTTGTGAATATAATACTGTAAATTTATGGCACCCTGTGAAAGCTGATACTTCAGTGTCGGGGTTTCATGAGCGTGTTGCTCCTATGGTAAAAAGAGCTGTCAGTAGGTACCCTCTTTTCAAAAGAAGTCACACTCTGCTTTACCATTCAACTTGCACTTACCACATCAGTCTGAAAAGTCACCTGCCTTGTTTTAAACAGAGAGAGCTGCACTATCAGGTACCTACTCATGTCACACACTCTATAGTATATTATACTGATTGACTTCTCCCAACTAGGTACCTACTCAAATCCCCCTTTTTTAGCACCATACTTGAATGACCACTTGTGAGCAACAGAAGGGACAAGTTATAGCTACATGAAAAGAAAGGACTTTTTTGCCAGCTCTTCCTTTTACTATAGGAGCAACACCCTCCTGAAATAGTCCATGTAAGTCTTTGTTCGAGGAATGGTACAATCAGGAGGGTGTTGCTCCTATGGCAAAAGGTAGTACTGGCTATGAAATGCCTCTTTTGCAGAACTGGCTTTCCAAGTAGTGATAACTGTTCACCTGTGTTGCTCACAAGGGGTCATACTAGTAAGATACTATAAAAAAGGGTGATTTGAGTAGGTACCTAGTTGGGAGAAGTCAGTCAGTATAGTATAGTATAGAGTGTGTGACATGAGTAGGTACCTGATAGTGCAGCTCTCTCTGTTTTAAACAAGGCAGGTAACAAGTGCAAGTTGAATAGTGAAGAAGAGCGTGACTTCTTTTGAAAATAGGGTACATGCTGACAGCTCTTTTTACTGTAGAGCAAAATGCTCCTGGTCACTTTTTAGACTAATGTGGTGAGTGCAAGTTGATTGGTTAAGCAGAGCGTGACTTGTTTTGAAAAGAGGGCACATGCTGACAGCTCTATTTACCATAGGAGCAACACCCTCCAGGGATGATAACAGTGTCATGCCGGTTCTAAAGCATAATCAATGCATGGGAAAAAGGGATTGACAAATTATCAAAACTGTTGGTCAAATAGTCAAATAGTGTAATTCTTAGGCAATATTCATAGCCTTTTATTCATTCCCTCCACACCCCGTGCTAACCTCTTCTAAAATAAATCCCTTTGTAAAGATGAGGAATGGCTCATATCAGAAAAGGGGTCTTGAATTACCAAGGAAGTGGCTATTATTTCAGCTATTTATTCCTCTGCACAAATTTCTATCTGCAAACACATCCAAATTGACGACAGGACCTGTATACATTATACCATTTTCAGATGTCCTCCCTCATGTTTCCTCCTGTATAATTATGACACTGCCTCTCCCTGGTGTACCCCCTCCTCTACCTAATTACTATTTATATACAGCACACTGGAGAGCAATGGTAGTCACCAGTCGTGGTTGCTCTGGTGGTGGATCTACAATAACTTATGATAAATTTACCTCAGTGCCCAATCAGGGCAATACTAAGAGCCAAGTGAAGCCCAGTTGGGGCACTTTGGGCCTCGATCGATTTATACTGGGTCATCAAGTGGACTGCGTCCACATGTAGGACCAGGTGCAGCCAAACTGCATACCCTTGGGTCACACCCACATTTGGTGCTAGGTATATATAGTCAAATTGGGGCCGCAACAGGCTTGCTACTAGCTACCAATAATGAAGAGTTACTTGAAGCCCATGATTAGCTGGCCAGGGAATGGATCGATATATTTAAGTGACCTATATGTGTGTGATGGGGTCCTGTACCAATGTATATTTATGGGGCTCTACGTAACACCTGATGGTATGGCAGTTGCTACTGCTGGGGGAATGCTGGATATTCCATAGCCCCTAATGTGTGTCGGTTCTAAATTAGTGGTGTTTCATGTTTACTGTTGACTCTTAACCCTGTGGTTGTTATGATGCATGACTGGTGCGACCTACCTGCAAGAACAGAGCTGCATTCATGCATCATAACACACCTATGCTATTGATACACTCCCGATAGATTGGCATGATGCATGAATGCAGCCCTTATGAGGTAACTAAGAAAAGCTACATACAGGCATGACGCCAAAGGATAATAACACATTAAATTTACCATGCTTAATTCACAGGGTTAAGGCTGGTGTGTTTAGAGGGGGTGGGTGGAGTGGAGATCCGTTCCAGTCCAATGGTCAAAGACAGGCAATCCAGTGCGTGCCACGACTACATTTCACCTCAACCCACATTCACAGTTTTCCGAGCCCACCTAGACATGTACTGTATAGAACTTTAGTGTATTAGACCCATTGGTCGTCATGATGCTTCATGCCGACCCTACAGGGTTGATACACCCCCGTAGGGTTGGCCTGATGCACCAATGCATTGCAGGTGAATAGGAATACTACCACTGCATTGGTGCATTATGACGACAAATGGATAAAAACAATCTTGCAGCATTAGCCAGCCTTGAAAGGGCCGTACTAAAACCCTACAGAACACTCTAGTCCCTCTTTAGCTTGTGACAATAATTTGTGCTTAAGCACAGACCACCTAATGTTCTCCTTTTCGTCTGCTGCTATGTGCATGACGCGACTCGACGTTTTCAAATCCATCAACCAATCATTCTCTCGTGTAGGCCTAGAGACCCTCGTGTCATGTATTTATTTTGGCCTATTTCTGCCAGGGGTGGAGTCGACTAGCCTGGTGGAAGGCGATAAAAGTTCTGATTTGGGGGAGAATTTTACATTTGGATACCTAATCTGACTTACACCGCTAAGACCAGAAATAAAGCTGATGGTATGCGTATTCACCTTTGCCGTTGAAAGTGTGCTGAAACGATCTATGTCGATCAGATACAACTTACACCAGGAAACCATATCTCTGTGAAACATGTAAGTATCGAGCATGGGCATAAGTGCAAAGTGCCATGATATTGAGGTACACAATGTCATGTATTTTGTTTTTAGGTTTTCCAAAAATGCTTGCCGGTTGTATCCCACTGATCAAAGCCCAGTCGGGTGGGCTGGAAGTCATTTTATAAGGTACTACGGTTGCACACAGCCTTTAATCTCCTAGTGATATCTCAATGGGAGTTTAGGTGCGTCTTGATGGATGCAGTCGTAATTTACAGATCTATTAGGAAATAACCTCCAGAAATTCCTGATTGACCACAGATCTCTTGCAGGGCCTTAAGCAATCATCTAGAAGGTAAAGAAGGGCAAATTGTGTTCAAATCGGCGTACTATAGCTAGGAAGTTTTAAATGGAACTTTCAATATACTATCTCTATAGAAAGTCGAGCCCCACTGAGTCGTATCATACATAAACACAACCCTGGTGGGTAGACTCTTTACGTTTCTATTCAAATTTCATGACATACCGATATCAGAAAGTTTGTCACTAAGTAACTAGGGTCTATTTTCCAGGGCAGTTTCCCATAAAAGCTGGCAGGATTTCAATCATGGAGATGGTTATAGAACACACGTCACAAATGGCACCATTAACTATTTTAACTTGAGCCATTATCTAGATTATCAAGATAACTGACTCTGTGACGAGTTGCAAATCACTACCGGTGGTGTTTGTATACCGTGCCAAAGTCATTACCAAGTTTTCAACGTCTGCTTTTAGGAGGGAGGGGAAAACTTATCTGGAAGATTTAAAGATCAATAGATACAAGCAAAATGCGAATGGTTATTTTTGGACGGAATTTGAGTGTGTCATTAACATATGGAAGTAGTTGTGTGCGAGCACTAATGTGTCAATAGTATTATAGAATAGGAATTTGTCAGTAGTATATGGAATTGGTGGTGTGAGAAGCTTATGGAACTGGTTGTGTGAGTAGTATATGAAATCAGGGGTTTTAGTAGTATATGGAATGGTGGCGTGAGAAGCTTATGGAACTCTTTGTTTGAGTAGTATATGAAATCAGGGGTGTTAGTAGTATATGGAATTGGTGGTGTGAGAAGCTTATGGAACTCTTTGATTGAGTAGTATATGAAATAAGGGGTGTTAGTAGTATATGGAATTGGTGGTGTGAGAAGCTTATGGAACTCTTTGTTTGAGTAGTATATGAAATCAGGGGTGTTAGTAGTATATGGAATTGGTGGTGTGAGAAGCTTATGGAACTCTTTGATTGAGTAGTATATGAAATCAGGGGTGTTAGTAGTATATGGAATTGGTGGTGTGAGAAGCTTATGGAACTGGTTGTGTGAGTAGTATATGAAATCAGGGTCGTTAGTAGTATATGGAATTGGTGGTGTGAGTGGCTAGTCTATATGGTGGGTGGTGTCAGTAGTATGTGGAATGACAGTGCAATTTGGTGGTGTGAGTAGTACATAAAATTGGCAGTGATAGTAAAGTATAGTTTAGTGGAGTATCTATAGAAAAGTGTAGAATCAACCGAGGGAGTGGTATATGAAATCGGTGGTAGTGTAGTATATGGAATTAATGGTATTTTAGTAGTACTATGTTTATGAATTTGGTGGTATCGATGGAACTGTAATATTACACATATGAAATTGGTTGTGTCGGAGGTAGTATAGTACCACAAGGTATATGAAGCAGCTGAAAAGTGGATGAGTTGAGTTAAAATCATCTTTACTGTGACCATCATAAAATGTTATCCAGTTGTGTAAATTTCAGTAGTCTTCACTTACATCATTGGAATGTGTGTAGGATGTATCCCCACGTCTCCGCCGCACTGTTAGTGTTACTAGTATGGAGTCCTTAGTGTGAGTAGTACATGACTATTGTTTATCAAATCAGCGGTGTGAGTAGTATATAAAATTGGTGGTGTGTGAAGTATATTGAACTGGTGCTATGAGTATAAGCTATATGGCATTGATAGTGTGAGTAGTATATGGAATTGATGGTGAGAATAACATATATGGAACTGGTAGGAAAGTAGTATATGGGAATGGTGATATACTGAGTGAGTGGAATTGGCAGTTTAAGTATTATGGAATAGTTGGTGTAAGTCGTAATGCAGAATGGGGCGGGGAGGGTAAGAGGCATATATGATATTGCTGGTGAGAGTGGTAGGCCCATATAACCCAGTGTGTTTGAGAAGTGTATGCACCTTTCAAAGAATTGCACCCCTCCACCCCATCTTTATGTAGGCATATTGCGTGTATATGAAAGTTATTTACCAGTACTGTATTCATACATGATGCCAGCCTAATGAAATGATTTTTTTCGTCCACTGATGTCACATCTATTCATTGACAAGAGGATTTGCTATACTACAACTATCGGAATTTCATGAGCTACTGCATATAAGGGGGATCTTAAGACTTGCAAAACGACAAAACAGCTGCATTATAAATTGGACGAGTTATAGGCTCTAAGATAAATATCAGGTTCTCCTCTTTATTTCACGAGAGTTCTAAACACGACATGCCTAGACGTTCAACATGAGAGCGCCCAGTATAATGAATGGTACTGGTCACCCAGCCATCTCATGGTCACATGACAACTCACGTCTTTATAGTCTTAATGTACTAATGCAATATTGTTAGGTAACTCATATCCAGTGGTGGATAATTAATGTAAAATTTCACTATACAATACCTACTGTTCGGATATATATAGGCTGATTCATGAATGCAGTCCTAAGGTTATCTATCAGTGCTCGTTGTACACCGTGCATACATTAATGCACTAGGCCGGCATAAAGGGATAGCATTCATTTAACGGATACATAACCTTATTAGCTGTGGCCCCATGGGAGCTAGGGGTAACTGCTATCCAATACTAATTAGATCACTCTAGATGCTAGGTTATTAGAGCTGAACTTAAAATGCCAACAGTCCACCTGTATGCACACACAACAAGTCTAGTCACACTTCTTGGTAGGGGGAGGGAGGTTATTAGTAAAAACTTCACTTTCGGTTTAAGGGGTCGGCAACTGTACGCTTGTACTTACTCGATGTGGACAATCCTACCACCAGACCGCTACTGCATTGGGGTATCATGCCGAACGTTTGGGGTGATTTCAATACCTCAGGATGTAAGATAATTGATTGAAACCCAGTCTGAATGACAATCACTTATTGTGTGAGTAGTGAATAGAGTTGCCAGGACCATATTAATACAAATTGCCGACCAAAAGCGAGGTGTATAATGCACAATTCTATGTGGCACTCAAAGATTTAGAACTTGTAGGACCCCGCCTGGCCTTACTACCCGATTAGAAACCTAATGGTTGATGCTTAGTTGTGGACAAAATAAATACTTGGTAGACCATATAAACTTGGTTGATTGTTTTAAGGATAGATAATAATGCTTTCCTCCTTTTGAGTCAAAGGATCCAGTACATTTTGAATGTACGCCATTAAACTTTGTGAGAACACTAAACGTTTATTTGTATGTACGCCAACATTTATATCTGAATTAGTAAGAGTTTCATGGAAAAAGCTCACAAGTTTTATTCAAATTTCATGTTCAGATGTGGCATTTGAGACAGGGAGCTTCAAGGTAATACCTTTAGTCCCTGGGCCTCTTCGGCCAATTTTGGCCATACATTCCCTACACCAAATTCGGCCGAAGAGGTCCAGTGGACTATAGGTATAATGAATCCACTTGAAAAAATTTCGGGCAGCAGCCTCACAAAATGATGTTCCACATCCACCCACGCACCTCATCTTTCTGAGTATCCATCTACGCAATACAAAACTTTAAACGTCAGTTTGACCCTGAATCTGTGACATTAGCCTTCAAATATTTGCATCAACGTTAAGCCCTCTAGCCCAGCATATCCCACATTATAGCATTCGATGGTGCATCAATGACATCGGGTCGACATGATGCATGAATGCAGCACTGGCGAGTAGACTCACTATGATATGCAATTGTGCATTACCAAACTCAAATGGAATGATGCATAAGTGCTCGCGGCTTGTTGACAGGCGTAGACATATGAGGGAATGTGTAAGTGGATAGTTTGAAAATAATATAGATCTCCAGATTGTTCCAGAACATATTCTACATCCTGAAACTACAGTATATATTCATAAGAAAAATTCCCTAAACTATTTCTGGTTTTAATCTTGTCGGAAGCTGGACTCGTACTACAGTTCACTACCCCGGGGAGCAGGTTTAGCTTCGGCCGACATAGGGCTCTTTGTCGTCATGAATACAGCCTTTGCAAGTTGCCATCTTTACCGAGCGCATCATGCCGATCCTGCAGGGTAGATACACTCTAGAAGAGGGCCATGATGCACTGAAATGCCAATGCAGCATCATATCGGTGCATCATGCCAACAAAGCCACATAAACCCTGGGGAAAGATGCCTTTCATAAAACCTCCCAGACATGGACTCACCTTGAACTTGTGTTGCCTCTGTTGAGTTAATCCTCTACTACTTAATACACTGGAGGGGCGGCTACCACACCCAAAGACACCCCAGGACACTACACCATGGGTGTTCCTGGTCGTACACTGCTCCTCCTCCTGCTCCTACCGGCCTCCTGGGTGCTTCTAAGGACACTTCCAGCATGCACCATATCCTCCACGGCGGGCGGCGTGCTGATGCCTCCGATACCTTGGTCTTGTAGTGGTAGTTGTGGCCGCTGGAGTCGTTGTGAGTTGGACTCGGCTTGTCATTGAACTGCGCCGTGACCGCTGTGTATAGGTTGGTAGCGCGGGACGTGTATAAGGCCTCCAGGGGGTGGGGGCAAGCTGCTCAACCAACTGGAGGCCAACTACTGAGCTGCTCTTTCTGTTGGTGGTATCAGGTGTGGTTGGTCCCCGGGGGGGGGACACTTCATATATTTTGCTGACACATGTGTGCGGCTGGCAAGGGCACTTTTTCATCATAACCCCCTAACAAGGGTCCCAAATTCAGCCCAAAATCTCCCTAACAAGAGTCAACTTTGACCAAAACCACCCTAACAAGGGTCTACTCTTAAACTAGATGTAAGAATTCTTATGAAAATAGCCATATTTTAGCCACAATTTACTGAGTTTTATGAGATTTCTCGAATCCAAGTGAATATAAAGTATGTGTCAGAAAAAGAGTGAGTGCCCCCCCCCCCTGGGGTTGGTCTGTTAGTGGCAATGGGTGGTTATCCATAGACAGGTGGTAGGACAGTGGTCCCGTGGGTGGAGGGTGTGGGTGTAGGGAGATGGTCGGTGCTGTAGGTATAGGTAAGGGGAGCAGGTAGCGAGGTATAGGGGGAGTAGCTCAGGGAGTGGCTAACGGCGCCGTCCTCATCTTCTACCGGTAGGTGGACGTGCGCTGGACCCTGTCATGGGACTGCGTGCTTAACTAGTATTGGTCCTGTACGGTAGTGACTGGGTAGTGCTATGGTGTAACATGCCTGGAGGGGTGGGTGGGAGTGTAGGTACGAAAAGAGGTGGGACAAAAAGAAAAAAAAACTGGAGAGAGACAGTGGTGGATATACAGGATTTGGAAAAGGAGCGGGAGCGGCTCAAAAGGAGGGGGCGCACGCCTAAATACTAGCTATTTTCTAGGTACTTAACTCAAATAAACTCTTAAGTACAGGTAAAACGGAAGGGAGAGAGATAGAACGAAAGAGAGATAGAAAGAGAGATAGAACGAAAAGAAAGCCAAAAACAGTGAGACAGAAAAAAGATAGCAGATTTGCAAACAAATTGTAAGACAAGACAATTACGGTGCTTCATGGAGGCAGAAGGGCGATGAGAGAGAGAGAGAGAGAGAGAGAGAGAGAGAGAGAGAGAGAGAGAGAGAGACAGAGAGAGACAGAGACAGAGAGACAGACAGAGAGACAGACAGAGAGACAGACAGACAGACAGAGACAGAGACAGAGAGACAGAGACAGAAACAGAGACAGAGACAGACAGACAGAGACAGGCAGGGACAAAGAGACAGACAGAGAAGGGATGAAAAGCAATAGTGATACAAAACACTTGCCTCACACGAAATACAGCACATTGTGTAGTATTAAAATGCTTACATAGATTAGGCTGATTGTGTATAGATCTCCTTGACAAAGAATTATAGAAAGTGGCGTTATCCTTTCGTTAGCAATCCTAATCTATGTCCCTTCCATCCTTCTACCTAACATCTTGCTGCAATATGGCACATAAAGAAAAAAAAACCTGACTTTGGGGTATTGCAATATGTCTCTTTCACATCACGCCTATAGGAGAGTAATCGTTCGTTCATATCAGATAAATTCCCATGGGTTAGGTCAAATATGACGTAAGGTTTTAGATTGGAATGTGCTATGATATTTTGGGTTGCATACATTATATATTACAAACAGGCCAGGGACAAAGCCAGAAGCACTAACGACTTCGTTTATTCATTTCTCCAAATCAGTGATGAAATAATGCCATAGAAAGATGAATAGATTTTGTCCAGTCTCATGAAAATCGAGCGTCATGGTAGGGTCGCCTGCAATAGATGACGATATGTCTCCGTGTGAAGTGGCCACCAGATGGCGTGGTGAGCTGGGTGGGCGTTGTGGACAGATTAATTGTTATCACAGCAGCAATAAATGCAATATGCAATGTATGGCACTACTTGTTAACACATGGTCCGACATTTGGTGTAGGTGGTCACCCTTAATGCCAACTCTCTCTGTCTCTCTGTCCCCTCTCTGTCTCTGTCTCTCCGTCCTTCTCTCTCCCCCTCTCCCTTCCTCTCTCTCTCTCCCTCTCTCTCTCTCTCTTTCTCTCTCTCTTTCTCTCTCTCTCTCACTCTCTCTCTCTCACTCACTCTTCTTTTCAATATTATAGCTGTCTCTGTCAAACCTTGACCTGGCCGACAGATCGACACCAAATCCAATCCCAACTTTGCCAATTTGGTTATCCTTCCTCAATGGACCTTGACGTGCCTGAACCCCAAGGGAGCCAGCCTACAATCTTAGATATATAATACCTCTATAGACTATGGAGATTAAGTTAAATCCTCAAGGGCCGCACAGTATTTGAATGTCTGCATGCTGCATGATACAGGAATGCAGCCATGGAATGACTACCAGTGCTGCATTCATGCACCTGACGTATTGATAAAGTATATGTTGTGATTAGAGGGTTGACATTTACTGTTCCCCTGAATGGACACTAGAGAAGTTAGAGGTAATATGCACTACCCAAGAAGCGTAATGTCTGCTCTGCGACTGTAAGCCCAGAAATCTCTGGCGGTTGAGAATATTGTGAATTGAGCTTATTTCATATTTTACATAAACTTTTTACGCCAGATTCAGAATTACTCTCTCCTGCTGTTTGGCTATCCGGACCTTGCCTATAATTTTCCCAGCAAAGAGAAAGGAACGTAATACAACGTTTCACAACTTTCTCTGTGGTCTCCTTTTACGGGAAAACACCATAACTATATAGGTCCTGCATGCAAGGTTGTGTAAGGGAGCTATGAGGGAAACATGTGGTAGAGGTGCAGAAACTATCAATGGGTTTTATTTGGAATGAACTACTTTTTCACCTATTTTCAACTGTTACATTTGTACAACTGCTAAGTGTAACAAAACTGCTAACTGTTATAATAACACATAGCTGTCAACTATCCAACTGCTAACTGTAACAAAACATGGTCAAGTGTACTTCGGGGGCTGTCATCTCAGAACTGCCCCTTTGATCCTGTAATCTATGCTCTTGTTGCCAGTCTAAGGCTCCTATGGCCGTGACCGCTACAGTATTGATATACCTTATGATATTGTGTGGCCCTTAGCTTACAATATATGTGAAAGTGATACACCTAGCTGAGTTTTATGTGATGTTACAGATAGCATTTGTTGTAACAGATAGCAGTTCCATGTCCCAGTAAGCAGCAATTGTTACACATAGCAGTTGGATGCTTATAACAGTTAGAGATTTTTTGTTACACTTAGCAGTTGGATGGTCGACTGCTAAGTGTTATTATAACAGTTAGCAGTTCTGATACACTTAGCAGTTCTACATCTTCCATCCCATTAAATGAACCCTATCCCCCTAACTACAGGTTCCCATTTCAACACTATATTTACAATATGAGTTTCAGCAGAACACCTCTCTCTTTCTTCGCCACCTTCTCCTCACAACCAATAGAGCTGGAGACTTGTCTCAGCATGAGCACCTCAAACGGCAAGTTAACATGCATTTCTTCACAAAGGATCCTGAGGAGCAGCTCATTGTGAAAGCCTAGATTGTGTGGGGATTTGAGCAGATGATAGCATGTAAGCAGTAAGGATGATCCGTGCTCTCCTGCTTGACGCACCCTATCTGTGTGGCTGATCCCAGATATGGTAAACGAGATTGGCGTCGGTGGATCTGTAACTACACAGTGTTGAGGGGAGAGGGGATGAGATGCAATTATCAGTCAATGGGCGAATGAGATTAAAACTGGACCTGGATGAGGGGATGTCTGCTTTGTATGGTTAACCCTTTAGGATCATATATTGCATTAAAGCATTAGGTCCAATTTCTGGGATTGTATACTAATAGAGATCATTTTGTGAGTCTCCTTAGATTTCCAGAGTTGCAAGTCTGCAAGTCATGGGTAGTATATTGCGTTAATTCATCAGAGGAGTCACCGGCCTCACGCATAATGCATAGATGCAGCCGAGGCAAGTTGACTCATTGATGAAAATTTTGGTAATAGATTTGAATATCCTCATAGGCTAAGAACAGACTTACCAGGGTTGTTTTTATGTATTCCGAAAACAAAAAGTCACATTGCTCAGATGCATCATTTGGCACATAAAGGGTTGAAGCCAACAGATGAGTGGGTCAAAAGCCACTCCAAATATCTTCCCTTCTCTAAGCTATGGGAAATAATATGAAGGCATGCTTACTCGAGGATAGGAGACCGTTTTCAGTAGTTAGGATGGCTTGGAAATTGTATATTAGTTCTTTTACTATATCAGCGTGTGCCATTGCCATCCTATGCATTTCACTGTGTGTTACTTCAAAGTATGGGTTTGGGCCTTAGGGGGTGATTGTGTCGGTTACAGTAATGAGCAAATCATAGAGTGTTTGCCCTGTGTCCTATAGAAAGAAAGGTCCTTGTATCCATATGCACAGTGCACAACATGACATGAATCCTCCTAGTGACTTAACAGTTTAAGCCTTTGACAATTACTTTTGCAAAATCGGATAGGATCTGGTGGGAAGAGGTGGTGATTCGTGAATACCGGCAGTACCCCTCAATGTAACATCTTTATTAAACAGGATGGTTACTTATGCATTACCCATGCCCTTCTGCGTCCCGTGATTATTTTGATTTTCATGCAAAGATTTGATGGTATTTCAAATATCTTAAGGTTGGCTCCTAGATATAAATGCCAATTAACCCCACAGTAAGCTTTTGCCCTAAGGAAAACACAAAACAATTGAATTTTGTCTCAAAAGTATACAAATTTAAGGAGAAATGTTCCTCTGATGTAAAATGCCTTGAACTTGGCGTCTTAACAATAACTTACAAGCTGATGTTGGCAGTGTTATGAGAATGCCTAATATCAGCAGGGCCGTTCGGTAGGCACATTATCTCTGATAATGGTAAATACCTTTTAAACAGGGCCCTGGCTTCAAATCATCCACTACTTCCTGAGAAACTTAAAACACGGCTGTAATCAAGGCAATGCCTTGAGAGGGGAGACCTAATAATCCTCCAACACAAATGGGCAATCCCTCTTCTTTTCATTATTTCTATTTATTGGACATGCCCACGAGTTTTAGATCGATAACTGGCTTCCCCTTTTATAAAGGTCTGTTGTCCACACCAAGGGGCATAATCAGCCAAGACAGCCTTATATTTCTTATGATGTATTGATGACTATGGTTAAACCAAAACATGCAAAGAAATTGCTCTCATCTGGGGAGAGAATCGTGTGATTGCCCCATACATCATCAATACAGCTTATCTTATCAGGTTAAAGATAATTACACACATTTGATAAATACCATTGCTTTATGGAGTGGATTGCACTGTATATTGCCCTGCTAGTGCTGGGAGGATAAATTCACCATGAGATGGACACACGCCTTGAGTCAAACGCTTTGGTTTGCAACACCTTTAAAATACCAATGTCTTCCATTGGTCGACTATAGTAGAAATCACATGATATTCTCACCTACATCCTATAAGGGATCAATAAGGAAAGCTCAAGGTTTAGGAGTCTACGACAATACACCCTAACATCCCGTGGACAAGGCACACCCCGCATATACATGTATAAGATGCACCCTGAGTGCTGCAGCAATCTGTGTAGAGGCAAGGAGAAAGGGTTCTCTGTGCTAAAAGTTAACTTTAAGATTCAGATCACTAGGTTTTCAGTGATATATTTCAAGAGAAGGTACTCCCGTTAGTTTTGGAGGAATGGCTTGCTAAATATTGGTGGGTGTGACCATATCCTGGATGTCAATACGCTCCCAGTCTAATTGGTCAAGAAAATTCATCTAAAATTAGCATAATTTATGCTAATTAGCGCAAATCTTTGTTCTTTTGCCCATACATTTTGATCTAGAAATGGTATTTTCATTCTGTTTCCACCATAATAAACCTTGTGAAACATTCCTAATAATGGGATCACTAATTTTCCTATTTAGAATGAAAATCATGTTTCCATGGCAACAGAAATCAACAAAAGTGCCTATTTAGGCTCCAAAACATTCTTTTTACATGCCAAATTTGGAACCTTTCCACCCAAAATGGGACGTTTTATCAAACATCGTTGAATTCTCCATAAAAAAGTACCCTCTAGCAGTTTTATGCATATATCCTCCGGGGGCCAACTGGTACCCATCTGATAGGTCTTATCAGCAGAACTCGCTGGTAACAAGCTCCAGCAATGGCTGCGCCCATGGTACAACCTGCTACCTTGGAATAGTGTTAAATCTTTCCATACTTCGGCTACTTATATAAGGTGCAGCAGGGGTATTTCCTTGCGTATAAGCCGCACATTATACACAGTGTATTACGGTCTGTATGTGTCCGACACATGGTACAATGTCCCTACACCCTTATACCCTGAAAACATACAACTTTGAATGAATAAGTGAGCGTTTAAGATGAGTCGCACAGTGTATCATGGTCCTTGGTGGTCATTTGTGAGCACTTTATCAGGTCTGCCTCAAAGTGGCATCAGGTTAATTCAGGTAAAGTGGGACACTGAGGCCATTGAAAGTCCCAGACTTAGTATGTTGTTCATTTGAACGTCAAATTCTATAATCTACTCAGAAAACCAGAGCATTCAACCATGTGTTTCTGTAAATATACAGATATCATTTTTCATGTAGTATTAGAGAAAATAGTTGGATCAAGAATTCCCTAACCTTTAATTGTCCCATTTCACATGATGTACCACTTTACCCGAACCCACCCTTCTGCATTAAAGCACCAATTGGTATTGGTGGGGTTAACCCTTTATAAGGTATGCATGGTGCATCAATCGATCATGATAAATCATCGTCATGATGCATAAATGCAGCCCTGGTAATTTCCTAACTTGTTGGGACTTCATTCTTGTATCATGCCAACATTTTAAGATTGGTATTGTTCTCCAATGCAGTGCTGGTGAACACTGCACTGATGCATCATGACAATATGGAGACACCATGTGGCCCTTAAAGGGTTAACTGATTAACTACTAACCTGAGTTGACACATGGAACAAGACTACTTGATGTGAATCAGGTCCATTGTGGGGCCACTACCCAGTGTTATATAACTCCCCTGTAACTGCTGACCCTATCCCTACTACCCACTGAATAATAGATGCTACCATCCCTCATCAGTATGGATGGGTCAGTGATGAAGAAACATAGCAACAACATCAAAATACAATATAATTGCAACTGTGGTGGTCGTGAGTCATCCTCGAGGAACATATCAAATAAGACCCTTATCGCTTATCGCTAATCGAGAACTCGCTAGCCTTCAAGAGAAGGTTAAGCAACTCTCAAGGAAAGTGGATTGACCGCTGCAAGTGTCAGTCACTCGAAACTAAGCACAAAGCCACCAAGAACAGGTCGAGAATGCTTGAAATGATTTTCGGGATGCTAAAAACGAGCAAACGTCTCTTAACCCCTAGGTGCCCAAGCGCACTTTAAAGTGAGGTTTTGGGCTTAAATGGGGCTTAAATACATGTATATTGAAGAAAACTATCGTCCAGATACTTCTACTGATCCAATCTGCAAGGTTAGACCCTCTATAGAATGGCCATGACCTCCCCATCACAATACAACCATCCATATACCTAACACAGGGAGTCAAAATTTGAAAATGATTCATTAGAGGACCACCCTCCAGGGGGCTTAGACCAGACATGACACAATTATTATGCTAGATCATTTACAGCCAATGTCCCATACTCCCATTAGATTCTAAAAGAAATGTTCATACCCATAGAGATAATCCATGCATTGCTACTAGCACATTATGTCTCCTGCGTGGTAGTACACATATAATATGCAGAATTGAATGAGGCCTCAGAATTACTGGTATTATGGATAGGGGGGGGGGGTCTATATAGTACACAAGAGAGACCAAATACTACCAATGACAACAAATGGAATGTTTTAGTAACTATGGTTACTAAACCTGACAATAAATTTCATGTCCTTAACTGAAAGTCTTCACTGAGTTATGAGTATTCGGGAAATACAATACAGAGCCAAGATCAAAATAACACATTGGCTTATCAACTAAGTAATATAATTGTGAAATAATGTAAAATCTTCAAATAATTCTGGGCACCAAAAGGTTAAACATAAGTTGAAAACACAAGAAGTAGAAAAACCTATGTTAGAAGAACAAATGCAAGAGTTGAAGCAGGACTTGAGTCAAAACTCAGCCGAGCATTCTGAACAGCTTCTCACCTTAATGATTATGAGAAGCAGGTGGCTACATCAGGAACGAGAATCGTTACTTTGTCAGATGCAAGCTGAGAGGATGCTCAAACCAGGAAAGAAGCAGAAATGCGGCGTCACTGTGAGGAGGGTAACATTCATGCCAACAAGATAGCCGAATACCAGATTGTGATGGGGAGAAAAGTAAGGCAGGAGGCTGAGCTAAGAGTCATACAATCTGAAACCATAGAAGCTCGATCTCTGAAAGATCAGAAAGAGAAAGAAGTGATTGCTCTGGAAGGCATGCGTGGGGAGAATGAAAAACTCCGATGAGAGATATCAATTCATAGAGAAGCTGGTAAATTCCGGGTGAATCAAGAAGTTTGTGACAAACTCACACTTGAAGAACGTCTGCAGGAGCAACAGACAAGAAAGTGTGTGCCGCTATAACCAATGACGAGCGACATAGTAGTGGATGAGTGGCTAAACTATGCTATGGTTAAGGTTAGGCAACTCCTAGCTGTAAACGAGCAACAAGATCTCTTGAAAGCTGAGCAGAGCCGACTTGAATTCCTAACCTCGGAATTAAGACAGGCTGAACACTCAAAACAACAAGTGGAAATTGATCGCATGGATGGTAAGATCAACAATATCTCGAAGATAGAATCGAGACCTTGTCAAGACTAATCAAAGCGTTCGGTGCCCCATGCTCATGGTTTGAGTGATGTGATAGACCAGTAAACTGTTTTCTACTCCTATCCCTCCACAACAACATGTTGACCCACCTAAGTATAGAGATATCAGGTTCGAGGCCTCACATATCAGTGATGCTGGATCTGGTAATACTTTGGGGGTAAATCATAGTTATGTTGACATAACTATGAGAAACATGGGAGTAGTATAGGACTATAGTTAATTTCTGTTTATTAAAACCCACCCCTTGAAACAGGGGCGGGTCTATTGGGGAAAAAAAAAAAAACACTAAAAAAAAACTTACATAATAAGGTAAGGAATGAAACAGAAACCACATTACACATTTTCACTTTTTTTATTTCTTATAAATGTCATATTTTTATGTACACATTTCACTTAATTTGTTATTTTCATATTTTTCATTTCTAGTTCCACACTTAACACCAGGTGGCTATGTGTACTGAAGGATGAGGTCGCATCCTGAACCTATCGTTATCAAGACCTCAGACGACATGTGTATGGCGATGTTCAAAGCTTGGTGGTCTAAAGCTTCGCCTCATGCCAGATGGGGTCAACTTCACCACGCCTACGTCAGTGTTCGTCGACTAGACCTGTTGTAAGGGACGCAGAACTTTTTCAAGGAGCACAACCTGGATTACAACAACCCCAACCCGCTTTTAATGGAGAGGTACTTCATGTCCATGTCTAAAGTTCTATCCAGGGAGTGGCGAGATATGGGTATGTATTTAGAAGTGGATTCTGATAAGCTAACTAGCATTGCTCAACAACCGGAACAAGATCTATCTCTCCATGCCTTCAAAGTATTAAAGAAATGGGCAGCTAAACCCACCAGTACACATCAGGGGTGATATGGTCAGATATATATTGTGTTACTTTGAAAACCGAGACAGATGGAGACGGAGGCAAGGTGGAGAAAGCTCTTTGTAGTTTGAGGTAAGCTTACATGAAGGAGGCGTACACCACTGGGGACTAAATCTTAAGTCGCTACAAAAAAACAGGGAGTAAACAGCTGGAAAGCGAATTAAACACCACTATATAAACCTGCCTGGGACTGATATACGTCCACAATCGACACACAGACATCACCATTGTTGTCACCTACCTACCTACCTCGTGTGTCAAGAAAATGGTGCCCAAGTACGCACTTTTCACCAATTTATCCAAGAGACTCAGCACTTTCAACGATTTCACATGGCCTAAGAACCGACCTTTGGCAGAGAAACTCGCTGCCCATGGATTTTTTTACATCGGAAGTAAGGACGCTGTTTAATGCTACCAATGAGAAGTCACCATACACCAGTGGTAAGAAGACGATCACGTCGCCATGGAACATTTCAGATTTTCTTTTAACTGTATTGAATCACATAATATGACAGCTTATTATCAGGTTTTGACTCCCTGTGTTTAGTATAATGGAGATCAAGCAAAATGGATGGTTGTGTTGTAAGTGTGACATTATGGCTGTTCTATAGAGGGTCTAACTTTGCATATTGAACCAGTAGAAGTATCTGGGTGATAATGTCCTTCAATATACATGCATTTAAGCCCAAAACCGCGCATTTAAGCGTGCTTGGGCACCTAAGGGTTAAGCAACCGAGAGTGTTTTAACCTCTAGATGGATAAACAATTGAGATATGAGCGTCTAAAAATGCCAAACCGACTGGTACAATGGGGAACATCGGTCGGCTTAAGGGGGCCCTCTATGCACCCACATGGACATGAAAGACTCAGCACTAATGGACAAAGGCAGTGGCAGATGCCACTGGCTCCAGCCAGTCTGGGAGAGCAAGCCAGGGGTTGGCTACTTATACCCCGACTGGGACCTCTAGAAGGCAGTATCCAGAGAACCACCTTAGCAGCAACAGTCCATCAGTCAAGCTGGCAGAACAACACACAAAAACTTTACGTAGTGAGGGACCTGCTAAAGAGGTCTCCCTTCCCTCTAGAACTAGGAGACCCACTGGGGGCAACTCAGCCTCCAATACAGCAGACCCACACACAGTAAACCCCACTCCACCCACCCTGTCTACTCAGGGATCCAGCAGTTCTCAGGGCTCCCTGCAGGATGCCCAACTTACACTATCTACCTCTGAGGAAGAAGGATCTGCTTCAGGGGGTCGATCTACACCTTCATCTAGATCTTCCACCCCAGCACCTGCCTCTGATAGCCACTCTTCCAGAGACACATCTCCCACACCCTCCACCATGGACACTGATGAAGGCCCTCAACCCAATCAGACAGCTGAGAAGATAAGGGCCTATGAGAAGACCATCCAAGATGCAGTTACTGCCCTAGAAGCAAACAAGGCCCAACAGGATGCTTATGCCCTTGCCTCAAAGGAAAGGGAGAGGATCCTCAGTCAACAGTTGGCAGACAGGGATACGGCATTAGACAACCAGCGGAAGGCTCAAGACCAGGCACAACAACAGATAGCAGATCTCATGAAGCTGGTATCAGCTTAGACCTCACAGCCTCCCACACCCACCACCACACCTATCGTCACACCATCTGCCTCTGAATCCAAAGATGACGTCATGATCTCCATGATGTCCAACATGACCAAGATCCTAGACAGACAACAAAAGGACGACAGGAAGATCAGGCAACATGAGGTAACCGAACCCAAAACTTTTTCTCACCCATTACCACTCATGTCAACAGCACTATTTATTGATCACAAATTCCCAGAGTATTTGAAGGACAAGTACAAAGAAACAGATAGTGACACCATGGTAACATATCTACCCAAGTACCTTGAAGGACAAGCATTGGCTTGGTTTGAATCCTTCAAGGAAAGTGCCACACCTGACATGGACCAATGTAGTATACGAACTAAAGGAGTATTTTGCTACCCGAGACAATATCATCTCCAGAACTGCACTCCATGCACAAAGGATAGATGAACCTGTCCTAGACTATGCATGCCATCTCAGAAAAGTGTGTAATGCCCAACGCCTAAAAGATGAAACCCTACTCAGAACATTCACCCAAGGCATGAGGCCCTGGATCTCAGTAGCTCTTGAGAATAAGAAGATAGACACTTTTGACCAAGCCCTAGAGCTAGCCCTAGAGGCTGAGACCCAAGACAAATCTAGGAAAGTAAGTAATGAAGAGCCTAACCCTAAGTCTACTAAGAGAAAGGTCCAGGAAGTCACCACTAGTTCAGAGGAGGAAGATGTTAACCTAATGTCCAGTGCCCATGTAAGGCAACAGGAAGCAAAGGTTGTCTCCAAAGATCCCACCGGCAGTTATAGAGGAAATAACTATGACCCCAACTACCGCTCCTAGAGAGGTAGAGGTAGTGGGGGTAACAACAACAACCAGGGGGGAAACAACAGTAGAAGGGACAACAACTCATCCAACTCCAACAGTGGTAACTCTTCACAGTGATAGGAGAGATAGAACTCCAAGTAATAGCAGATCCTATAACCAAGGATCCAGCAGCAGGAGCCATAGTCCGCACAGGAACTACAACAGTGGATCCTACAACAACAATGGCTCCCACAACAACCAGGGTTCCAGCAACTCTGGTCGCTACAGCAACAACAGTGGATCCTACACCAACCAAGGGTCCAGCAACTCTGGTTCCTACAACAACCAGGGATCCAACAACTCTGGATCCTTCAACAACCAGGGTTACAACAACTCTGGCCACTACAGCAACTCTGGTCAATAAAGCCAGGGTCCAACTCACATCAGGAGGATTACAAGCCCAACACAAGAGGTTACCAGGGAAACCAGCAGAGTAACCCCCACATACCACCTCAAGTGATGGATCAAATCTCCAAACTTCTGGTGGCAAACATCACAGCAACCCCACAGAACCAGGAAAACTAGGATGTCACACTGCCGATGGGCCAGTGCACTGTGACACCCCAAACACAAACAATCACTCAGAATTAACAAACATTCAACCAGAGACAATTGATGGTGCCAATCTACCATCTAACAGACAGAGACGTCCATCAGTGATACACATTACCCCACCAGATTCATCATTAAAGGATACAGGTGAGAGTACCAAGCTTTCTAGTGTACTTCTTCAAAATGGCTGTATCAATGCAAATCTTTATGATGTTTCAGATGTACATTGTTTGGTTGATACAGGTGCCACTATCACCTGTATCAGACAAGCCTTCCTCATGGATCTCTAAAAGAGATTCCATATCCAACTAAGGAAGTCAAAAATCAACATCCATTTGGCAGATGGATCAGTGTGTCATGTTAGACATTCAGCTATGCTGAATTTTAGAATCCAAGGTGTCAGATTCCAATACCAATTTGCTGTAATTCCCAACCTCACACAGCCCATTGTTCTCGGCACAGATTTCTTAAGCACTACAAAATCCCAAATTGAATTCAATGTTGATCCTGAACAAATTCTCTAACCCATTAGAGCAGTGAGGGATTTTACCATCGCTCCATTCTCTGAACTTGCAGTATTGGGAAAAATCACATCTACTCAATCACTGCAAGGCAAAACTGGGTTAAAATCACTGCTGACCAAATATGATATAATTGTAGGAAACTAGTGGCTTCGCCACTAGATAGCGGGGGCAAACTGCACCCCTTCCCCATTATCTCCCCCACAGCCCACAGTCTATACCCACAGCTAACCCACAGCCTATGCTCCACTAGAGCCCCCTGGTGTCTTACAGCAGAAGCGCTTATCTTAGCGGTGCTTAACTTAGCAACAATGTGTATCCTAGCAACATCAAACAATTTTACACTCTCCTAGCATATTCTCTCGGAGGTTAGATTTTCAGTAAATAGGGGGCCTATCTCTGGAACTACCTGTCCGATTTTAATGTATGACCCCTCTAATTAAAGCCCTCGGCGAGTACAGTCTAGACCTACAAAGATCGAGAGATTTCCCTCAGAAGGAGCACCAGAATGGGCGCCGATCTATCTGGATCGAGATCCAAAATGGCAGCCATTTCAGCATGTCTGATGAATTTTGAGGCTATAAAACGTTTTACCAAAACATAGATTAAAGAAAACTCGAATAGTAAAACATTAGGAACAATCAAGTTGATATAATACCAAAAAGTTCTGAAAATATATTTGTTGAATTGTCTGTATATCAGGTTGAGTTAGCTGGCACTTTTCTAACTGGTTCATAGCCTGAAAATTTTGCTTCATCTGGTACCTCGCGAGCACCAAAGTCTAAAGCAGTCATTCATTGGGATAATATAACCAGCGATCTAGTAACAACCCATTTTTATATATAGGGTAAAGATGGAGACATTGGTGCCACACACCTGTATACCCACTCTATACATGTAAAACCCGAAGCAATACCATGTAATTTCCTACCCTATAGACAAACACCAGAGAAACAGGCCGCAATAGGGGGAGAGTGGGAGAATGGGGAACATCAGTCGGCTTAAGGGGGCCCTCTATGCACCCACATGGACATGAAAGACTCAGCACTAATGGACAAAGGCAGTGGCAGATGCCACTGGCTCCAGCCAGTCTGGGAGAGCAAGCCAGGGGTTGGCTACTCATACCCAGACTGGGACCTCCAGAAGGCAGTATCCAGAGAACCACCTTAGCAGCAACATCTCCAGTCCAGCTCTCCTGCAAGCCTGTTATGCATCTGCCACAAGAACACTCTGTTGGGTTAGACTATGCCAGACATGCATAGGACTACACCCCACTTGTGGCCAGAGGCTATCTTGTATGTGTAACCTTACCCCAGAGGGTAAGGTTACACATTTATATTATCCCTCTAGCAGCAGGCCAGGAGCTAGGTTGTGGGAACCCACCTAGAATTGTATTGGACAGTGTATTATTATTATTACACACAGGAGCGGAACACTATTTTATACCTATATTATAATTACTGTGTGTGTAAATTAATTGTATATTAACATTTGTATTATTAATACATAAATACTGCCTAAGCTGAATAAACCAGTGATAGCTGGAATAATAAGAGCTTGATATTCTTATTCACTATAACCACTAGTCATATGATATTCTCATATGACAACTTGATTATGCACATTTTCTAGTATGACAGTACTGTGCATAATGTTTCATACATGTAATAAGCATGGTGCTAGTGTTATGTATTTTACCCTTCTGTTAGGTAACAGTGGTCTGCATTGCCTGCCCCGACACAACAATGGGTAATACGACTGATACCCAAATGGAGAAGTGACTGTATGAAAGTATGTACTTGCAGCAGGCACTTCATGTCCTTAATGTATGAGCTGATTTTTACCATATTTAACAAGGAAATGGGTCAATGCGCATGCCTAGTGTTGCCTATTTTGGATATTTCAAGCCACTCTGCATGTAAATGCAATCAAGTGTGACCATTCCCCTGGTCTGTTGTGAGTAAGATCGACTAATGAGATCGACTAATGGATGTTGCTTCTATATCTACAGCACTGAACTAACTTTATGCTACACTGATAATAAAACCTATACCAGCATATATGTGTAGAGGCAAGGAGAAAGGGGGATCCATGCTTAAGTCAAATTTAAAATTCAGATCACTGGCTTTTCAGTGATATATTGCAAGAGAAGATACTCCTGTTAGTTTTAGAGGAATGGCTTGCTAAACGTAGATAGGTGTGACCATTTCCTGAATGGCAAAAAGCTCTATGCCTAATTGATCATGAGATACATCTATAATTAGCATAATTTATGCTAATTAGCTAAATTAGCATAATTTTTTATTCTTTTGCCTATAACTTTTGATCTAGAAATGGTATTTTCATTCTGTTTTCACCATAGTAAAACTAGTGAAAGATTCTTTCAAATGGGATAATTGATTTTCCTATTTAGACTGAAAATCATGTTTCCACGGCAACAGACATCAACAAAAATGCCTATTTAGGCCCAAAAACGTTCTTTTTACATGCCTAATTTGGAACCTTTCCACCCAAAATAGAAGGTTTTATGTAAAATCATTGAATTCTCCATAAAAAGTATCCTATAATAGTTTTAGGCATATTTTTCCTATTCTAGCCCATAGTGGTGCCCCCTGGTGGCTAAAACAGGTAAAAAATCCTGCAGGAACCCCCATTTCTGCTTGCTGGCTCACATATTTTGACCCCCATAGTCAGTTGACTGCATGTATTAGTCACATAATAGTCATATGCAAACTCTACCAGAGTACTTCTATACCTACAGCACTGCACCAACTTCATACCAATTATATGCAAACTCTACCAGAGTACTTCTATACCTACAGCACTGCACCAACTTCATACTAATTATATGCAAACTCTACCAGAGTACTTCTATACCTACAGCACTGCACTAACTTCATACTAATTATATGCAAACTCTACCAGAGTACTTCTATACCTACAGCACTGCACCAACTTCATACTAATTATATGCAAACTCTACCAGAGTACTTCTATACCTACAGCACTGCACCATCTTTATACTAATTATATGCAAACTCTACCAGAGTACTTCTATACCTACAGCACTGCACCAACTTCAAATTACTTACAAGCTCTACCAGAGTACTTCTATACCTACAGCACTGCACCAACTTTCTACTAATTATATGCAAACTCTACCAGAGTACTTCTATACCTACAGCACTGCACCAACTTTCTACTAATTATATGCAAACTCTACCAGAGTACTTCTATACCTACAGCACTGCACCAACTTTATACAAATTCACCCGACCGACGGCAATGGAGCCAACACTTAAAGATCATTTGCACCGCTCACAACAAGTCATTAACAGCTATTGTCAGAGCATTGGCATTTTCGCGTGCCCCGATCCGGTTAAGCCGGTCGACCGTCTGTACCCATCGGGCATACACCACAGCTACACCCCAGATGTACCAGATCAAGTCACCCGGTTGACCGGGTTGGGTCCCGCAAAAATGCCCCTAAATAATAGGCATTAGTATTTCAATGGGTCTCAGTACCTCCCATCCCTTCTGAACAAATTTCTAATAAAGCACATCAAACTGTTCCAGGATTACCAGGATCAGGCACCGGAGGTTAACCATATCACGTGGGCGAGATTTGGCAGAGAATATGGTCTACAGTCATGTTGTTCTTTGACACTGAGCCAAGTATGAGAGAAAATGAAGGTTATAAATGGGCCCACTATTTCCGAGCTTTATCTCGGAACTCTGTCTACAATAGTCATATGTGGATCAACACGGTAAAAGGTATGTCCATGAGGGGGGACACAGGCGTACCTTTTACTGTGTCGATCCACATATTTATTTCCTATTATGTGGGTATCTGAGTGTGTGTATTCCAATAAAAATGTGTACTCCTGTATTCTATACATATCCTGCATTTCCCTAAGGTGCATTGACCCTAATTTAGGGGTCGCTATCATAAATGACCATTGATCTTTCTTACCCTCTCTCTATCGATTAGCTTCTATTTCAGAAATGTATAAGAGACATGTAAGTAGATAAAAATCAAAGGACCCTCCCATACTATGAGAGATATGGTGGTGATCGAGGTACATAACATCTGATCATGAAAGTTGTGCTAATTGAAACTATGATTGATACATGAAGCATTACACTAGATCTATCATGAGCTTCATGAATGGACTTTTGTAAAGCATGGAGTTATGCACGATATGGGAATATCTGTAGTTGTTATCAAAAGAATGAGATATAAGTCATCTGACAATAGGATAAGAAGGTTGGGCCGATAATAGGATAAGATGATCAGACCGTTAGGGAGTGCATGGTCATTTTAAAGAAATAGACCTAGAGGTATTCGATTTTAACTCAGAGGCATAGTAGGAACGGAATCTGTTTTTTTTTATCTATGTTACGTAGTCTTTGATTGTAGCTATGCGTTGTCATGACATAGCGTTTTCTTTTCTACTTGCCAGGGCTGCAATTTTGCATTCATCTACAGTTTTACAGAAAGTCAGACCTGATAAGTAGATTTGCCTGGGCTGCATTAATGCATCAGGACAACATATCAAAGCATTAAATGACGATGCCTTCCACTAGAGGACTCTCAACTACAAATAATTTATAGGAAAGCGGGTCATTATATATATATATATATATATATATATATATATATATATATATATATATATATATATATATATATATATATATATATATATATATGGAGGAAATTAAGCGCGCACATTATTTACCATTTACCCCTCCCCATTTAATTCTCCAACTGAAGCCCTAATTTGTAAGGAAACTACCACGTTCAACCACAAAGAGAGAGAGACAGTAACCAATCTGCGTGTATTGGCATGTATGTATAGATCCCACATGGAGTAGGCCAACTGATTTGCCCACCCCTCCCTAGCCAAACAACACCAATATGCCAGTCCAACAATCTGATAGAATCTGATCCAAAGTAAAACCTGCTACAACGATTTCTGCGACATGCATTATACATCCCCAAACACAGTCCAGATTTAACCCTCCCTTTTGCCCCCGATAGTCGTATTTATTGACAAGTTTGCTCAGTGACACCTAAAAGTGCCACCGGATATAGCCCCGATCAATAACCTACGTTACATCCGGGTCAGCTGAGCCCAAACTGCGCGCGCACTTCCCATGAACGCAGTGTCAACAGAGGCGGCCGCCATCTTGTTTATACATGGGCGGAAAATTCAAGAATGACAACGAGGTGGCGTGGTAGGCCCTTGTGGACTTTTGAAGTGTGATTTATGACTTCCTGCCAATGTGGTCGATGTGAGGTTATGCTAACTTCCTGGGGATGTCATATATGTCTGCCTGTCCTCAGAAATATTCACCTGGTCATTTTTTTTACCTGTAGGATTATCTACTTTAGGTCTCATGCGCATGTGAAACTGTTATTGCTTACAGGATGATCATATCTGATCTTGAATTTGTGGTATAGTTGTCCTTAATGTTACTGCATGGTTTGTCTGGGTTTGCCTACCTATTATAACGGTGCCCTTGATGGGGGTGTCCCCATGTCCCATGTCGATTTTAAGAAATGACCTTGTCCATTTTAAGAAATGGACATGACCCTGTGTCGATGTTTTAAGGAATTGGCCATGTCTCATGTCACTTGGCCAAAAAAGGGTTCATGTCGATTTTAGGGGCATAGAGCCATAATAAATGTCTTGGCTGCTTATAAACCGCAGTGGCCTGTAAAATAATCGCCTTGTCTTTGAAAGAGCGCCGGTCCTGAATATGTGCCAAAGGTACAATAGCGTGAATTGAAAAATCAACGAGCCTATAAAGTAAGTCTTGAATAATGGCAGGGGATTGAGGTAGGTTGAAGCACCGGGGCCATTACGGTATGCCTTCCCTTTCTCCCCTCAAAACATATAGCTCATATCACGAGGGAGTAGACTATTTCATCCGATTATAATATGGAGTCATTATTCCCTATCATAACCAAGATGTTTAGATACTGTACAATCCGTGTCATAACCTTGATACAGTTTGCCTTTACCAAAGGGGACTGAAACATACCAGCTAGCCTATTTACTACCCCATTTGTATATATGATCTCTTGTCAGAGCATGACGAGAACCTATATGTGGATCAACACGGTAAAAGGTACACCCGCAGACCCCCTCACAGGCGTACCTTTCACCGTGTTGATCCACATATAGTCTTGTGAACTGTGGAACCCTGCAACCCTCTGTCACTCTGCATCTGCCTCCATGTGTGCCTTAAAACACGATTTTCTACCAGCATGTTCAATGTGCTGCTAAAATAAAACGTTAGCAGAGCAATAATCAGAATCTGCCGCTGAATACAGCATGTTTCAGAGTTCTACAGCAGATGGCTTGTTTTTTTTAGTTTGACGTTGATTGGACAGGGATTGTCTGGTCCCTCCTGTGTGAGTGGTGTCAGTGTGAGGAACAGCTCACGGATCAGTGCTACGGCCACTCAATCGAGCAGCTCACGGGAGACACAAGTCTTGGCTGGTCTAATTCACACACTCCTCGGTATGGCCAATGAACCTCATACCTCTCTGATATGGCTATAGCTGGTTTGATTATCAGCCAATGAAATGACACCAACTATTCACTGCGGTCCTCTCGGGGGCCAACTGGTACCCATCTGATAGGTGTTATCAGTAGAACACGCTGATAACAAGCTTCAGTAATGGCGGCGCCCATGGGACAACCTGCTAACCCGGAATATCGCACGGGCGTCGCAGTGCCAGTTTCGTTCAACATTCAAAACGTGTTCACCTATGTGATCACAACTATGTCTCAAATTTGTACCGGTAAAATTGTATGGGATTGTCTACCTTTAATGTTAAACTTGTCGAGTAATTTGGTTCTAACCATAGAAGTAAAGGATGTGTGCATGGCTTCTAAAGCTTAACTGCAAGAGCTGAATGATTGTCCACATGGGTAGCCACAAGAGCTGTCAGCCCGTGCTGGGAGGGGGGAAGGTAATTTTCTATCACTTTGATATTGGGTTTATAGTTGTACACAAAGGCGAGTCGACATCTGTTGGGAGCATAGAGGTATATTATCATATGAACTGCATCCCTGTAAAATGCACAGCAATTAATGCCTCTTTATATCTAAAATGTCTTTAAGAGAAAAATTTAAAAAAGGTTTTGCGGTAGTGCATATGAATGCTAGAAGCGTTAGAAATAAATTCACAAAAATTAAAGAAGAATTAGATAATAGCCACATAGATATCATACTGTTCTCTGAGACATGGTTAAATCAAACCGACTGTAGTGATTTGTATAGTTTCCCTAGATATAACCTCTTTCACCAAGACAGAATTAGCATTTTTAGAGTAGGTGGACTATGTGCACATGTGGAAGAAGGTTTATCCTGTTCAATTGAACAGAACCTTTCTGGGCAGATCATATAATAATTTTGATATAGAAAGATTTTTTACTGATTTGGCAAGTTGTCAAAAATTTATCAGAAGTGTTTAAAAAAGATTCAAAAATATTCTGGAGTACAATGAAAGAAATTTTCCCATCAAGTAAGGTATCAAATAAATCTATTATGTTGACAGATCATAATGGCCAGGTAATCTTGATGTATGATACCTCTACCTATATTAATAATTTTTGTGCCGAGATAGGACCACGTCTAGCAGAGCAACATAACACTGTATTTAACTTCAATGGTACTCACTATGAAATTGATATGCCAGATATGAATTTTACTGAAGAAGAGATTGTTGAGTGTCTTCAAAATTTTGATGTGTCCAAATCCATAGCTATTGATTATTTATCCACCAATATCTTTAAGAAAGTAATGTTAAGGTTCCCACACAGATTTATTAAAATTATTAACTTGATAACAAACACTGGTATGATACCTGATTGTTGGAAAGTGGCCACTGTGACTCCTTTACCTAAGGGTGGGGATCCCTCTAGTGTCTCGAATCTCAGGCCAATTAGTGTGTTACCTGTTCCTGGCAAGGTATTGGAAAGGCTATTCATAATAAGTTGAGTTCTCATCTAGACAGATACAACATTTTATCGAAAAAATCATGGTGGCTATCAGAAATCTAAATCTACACTGGATTCCATATCTGTTTTGGTTGATGATGTATTAAAAAATAGAAATAATGGTAATATTACACTGGCTACTTTTATTGATATAAAGAAAGCATTTGATTCTGTAAATCATTTAATATTGTTGAGCAAATTAGAACAATACGGTATCAGAAATAGAAATCTTACTCTTATTGAGAATGATTTATCTAGGTGGCAGCAATGCTCTATAGCAAAGCATATTCACTCAGAAAAGGCTAATTTGATATGTGGTGTACCCCAGGGTTCAATTTTGGGTCCTCTGTTCTTTTTATTATATATTAATGACTGTATTTCTGAAAATGATGTGCATAAAACTTTACTTTATGCAGATGATTCAGTCTTATATGTTTCAGGGAAAAAAATGACATATTAACTACTAAGCTTACCACTGCCTTAAATACCTTTTCTTGTTGGGCTTCTGCAAATGAATTGACAATGAATGAATCAAAAACTAAAATTATGACCTTTGCTTCAGCAATTAAGTTAAAAAGATTGCAAAAGCCAAAAATAGTCTTGAATGGTAAGCAGCTTATGAGCATCTCATCATATAAATACCTAGGCATGACTTTGGACCCAGAGTTAAACTTTAACATGTATTTAAGGAATGTTAATAAGAATGTACGCTTTAAATCATTGATTTTGTATAAAACTAGAAAATACTTGTCAATTGATGCAAGGATTAGAATGTTTAAGATGCACATTATTTTCATCATTGATTACTGTGATATCTTGTATAATGGATCCAAGGCAGACCTACTGCTAGAATTACAAAGGTTGCAAAATAAGTGTCTTAAAACTTGTTTAGGCATTCATCTGTTGACTCCAACTACCTCAGTGCATAGAGATGTAGGGGTACCTATGTTATAGCCCAGAAGACTTCACCATGTAAAAATGCTAGCCTTTAAAAGACCAACAATGGAAAAGTATATTAAACCTACTGTAAGAAGAACTAGATTTTCTAATGCACCAGTGTTAAAATATGAGAAGATAAATTGTACATCCTATGCCAAATCACCTGAATGCCTATGCACTCAAACTTGGAATAACCTTGATATTGTCAGTAGAAGCCATAGGGATGCAGATGCATTCAAAGCTGCATCTAAGAAGGCCTTAATCGATTCTTTATAATTATAATTAATTCCTTGCCTCATGCCTCTGTTTGACTCTTAAATTATTATTAGTACACTTAGGTGTTCAGGATTTAGGTTGGGGTATATGGTTATTTATTTACTTAAAGTAGAAATAGTGCCCCAGTTGTTCCAAAAACATTTCTTATTAAGTGCATTATTCTCATGATGTGTGGTAGTTATTTAAATGGCCAGGTTACAACAACATTTTTTAAATGACGACCTGGTCATTAACTGTTTGGTCATGTTATTATGTTAATTTCCCATGAAAATGGATGAATTTATAATGCTATTACAAGTGTCCATAGGTATACTTGATATAATATATAAACTGTTATTATGTCTCACCTGATAATGTATGAATATATGTATGACTCACAAGTGTGCCTATGTATACATGACAAAAAAAAGCCTAGACCAAATAAAGTTTAAAGTTTGTTAAAAAAAATGTCGTATATGCATAGCTGCCTCACATTCCGCCTATGCTGCATTCAGGCGGGAATTAATCCTGTACCGTTTGAACAGCATCATCCACTTGCATGCTTCAAAGGTTTTGTTTTAAGTAATTTAAGTGTTTGTGGCAATCCACACAGTTTGAATATCAAACCAGTTGTTTTGACTCAGTCAAAGGTGGAAGAACAAATGAATACAGATTAGTTGTCTTGAATTGTGTTATACCCTTGTGTCTTCTATATATCATTATCAACACCATTGTTTTCACTTTCTTAGTCATCTCGCCCACATCCTATACCAAAGGACACTTGGCTATGTTTATTGTGTAGCCGAGACTAAATTGGTTGCCATAATTACATGGGCGTGGAAAGTAGGGGGGACATTTCCCCCCCACCCACTTAGGGGGGACATTTCCCCCCCCCCACTTTTGGCCAACTCCTCAAAAGGTCAAAACTAAAAGGTCAAGCAAAGGGAGGTCAAAAATTGCAGAAAACCCCCCCCCCCCATGTCCCACCCACTCTGAAACTGCTTCCCACGCCCCTGAATTATATACATGTGTATCCTCTCATACACTGAAAGATGACAGCGAAAATTAAAAGCACTGAAATTTGATGGATTCTGACAATCATAGTTTACAAAATGTTCCTATGATTTGACTGTTAAATTTAATGAATCCCTTCTATGATATACATGCGTCTTTCCTAAGCAATTACTAGGCCTGTAGAAATTAACGTTTGTTAATGTATCCACAATAAATAATTGCCAAGTAGCACTCTATGGTCACTGTCTGCTCTCTGCCTAAACAACTTGTCCGTCTAGCATGGCTCTCTTATCTGTGATTTATATGTTCTAATTGCCCTACTGCTGGTGACAGCATGTGCCTCATTTACAGCTTGTATATTTGCCGATTCCAACATCCCCGATAAAACATAATCAGGAGTTCCGCTAAATCAGGAGACCTATGCCCAAAAATCTTCGAATCAATACCAAAGAGTGGTTAATCAACGTTGTTCATTCAGTTGTTATTGCCGATTCAAGGTTCTGTACCTACTCTAAATCTAAAAGGGACCGATACCGCAATATTATTCAGCAATAAAAAGTAAAGTGTTCAGCAATCGATTCCAGGCCTAGGCATACATCGTACGATGTCCAACATTAACGGCCGTGTAGGTAGCGCACATTTTTTTTAATTTTTTTTTTAAGAAAGGTCCTCCATCAGCAGTCAGAATCATACCTAAACCATAAGGTAGAGAAGAGCGTCCGGGTGAGTTGCTCGTGAGTCATTCTAATCACGCCCTGTCGTGACGGCGAGCTGCTCACCCTTGAACACTCTGGACAGTTTTGATGAGACGCCGCCGTAAACGCAGGGCCAAGTGCTGCCCTCCCGCGGCAGAGCGCGGCGCGACGTGAGTATACAGATGTAACGTCAATGGGGGCGGCACCCATCATGAATATTAATGACGGAAATTCGTCTATATGGTAACTAGGCAACCATTAGAAACATCCGCGTCCTGTACAGACGGCCTGATGAGCGGGCCGACTGACCGCCACTGGTCATACATTTAGTTGTGGACGGTCAGACGAAAAGGGTACTTCAAGCTCAGAAGGGTGATCATCCTTCTACTGTGACTGTTTAGTTGATGGGGAGTGGTGGGGGTATGTGGCTATGCTGTCGTTCAGAGGCATGGCATACTGCTGGTTCTGTGTCATTACATGGTAGCAGCCAAATAGTAAAGGTCACCCAGGGGTTTTGAAGTGGGGGACCCTTTTTGATTGGCAGCTTGCATGTGGCCACTTCCATGTCTGTGTTTGATCAAGTACAGCAACAGGCTGGTGGTCTCTGTGGTGAAAGGTTTGCGCTGTAGGGTGGGTAAAAATCGCGGTATCATTTCTTCTGTACCCCGGCATTACTGCCATGGTGAGGGCCTTTTTCACCTGTTTATACAAGTATGGATCGGTCTCCAACCCACGCCTGCCCCCCCCCCCTCCTGTATGTCCACACCCACACCCTCTATAACCCTTTAGTTGTACCATAGTGCATTCATGCACCATGCTCTCTAATCTTTATGATGCATGAATGCAGCCCTGGTGATACGAGGGCTGCATTCCTTGCATCATGTCAACTCTTTAGGACTGTGTTCCCTCCATTAGGTTATCAGGATTCATGTGTATGACAAAGGTGAGTAATCGGGCCGACCCTCCAGGACGTCTGTGAGTCTGTGAGTAGACTGCATTCATCAATCATGGCGACACACTCATTGTCCCTAAGGCATTAATGCATTATAAGGACCTTAAAGGTTTAATGCCCTTACAGTTCCACCCTGGGCCCCACCCACCTTCTTCCGTCCCCACCTAAGACCTTCCCACACAAAATGCCCACTGCTCATTTCCTCCAGGCTGCCCTGAGCCATTTGGCGTATTGACCCCCTCCATGCCTTCCATGGGGCAGCTTGAAATGACCCGAAATATAAGATTCCGGCTCGATCCAAATAATGCAAACACATCTGTTTTCTGGAAGGTAGTTGCGGGGAACAATTTTGTGGTGTCGTACGAAATGGTACCAATCTGCAAAGGAGCTCTTCCTAGAACCACTCTTGTTCATTATATGTAAAGGAAAGTCGTTATTTTATTTTACGAGGGTCATGGTGCCATCTATGACCTAGGTCCATAAAAACAGAAATATTAGCATCTAATATTGTAGCGCTTCGCTTAAAATAATGAATAAATCTTTTGGGAATTATAATGATATTTTGTCTATGAATCCATCTTGTCCTAACTTGTGTGGTGGCCTTTAGGCCAAACTGACAAAATGATTTAATGATAGTATTATCTAAACATATGGCCATTTGGGTTACGTCAAATGGCTGTGATATACACAGTAGGGCCATTGCATGGGTGTGTGCAATAGAGGGCTCGAAAGGTGGTCTAAAGGTGGTGAAGGGACTGAGTGTATTCATATAGGGCTGGTTCTACTTGAGATGAAGTATACTTTATTTTATGTGAATAACTTCTTCCCATAGAGATAGCATTGCAGGGCCGATCCGCACACCCCCAGTGGCGTAACGTGTGCCAATCCACCACAGGGGCCGATCCACCACTGCAGCCTCGTTCTGGGTGCATGTAAACATTCAAAATGGCGGACCGGCGCTCGTACGGGGAACTACGGTACCGGATTTTGATAATTTTTCCTTATTTAAACCCTCTAAAAACATAAAATAAATATAGAACTAAACTCCCCTGGTGTCCTTGGTGGCCGATCCACCCCTCGGGGGGGGGGGGGGGGTCCTCCCCCTCGTGGTGGATCGGCCACCTCGTACACCATGGTCGTTTAGTTCTATCTATATATCTGAATATAGTCACAATCATCAGCCCTCGGGCCCTAATTATGATTTAATGAAGTGGATAAACAGGGCTATCATTTTTGGCAGTCCGTCCTTTAACTTAAAGTACCATCTGTCCCTTAACGAATTAAAAAGTTACAGTATAGCATTGATTCAACACAGTGACCCTGGTCTAATGTCTATTCACGCATCAATAAACATTGTACTTGTGACCTTCACATTTCTCCATCTGGGGGTCAGACAGCGGGTATACATGTAATATGATGTAACCTCTACAGTGAACTAGTAGAAAGGTGTCAGCCTTATAAAGAAAAAGGATATACCAGCCTCCATCCGGCAAAATCAATATTACAGAAGTATACACTTTCTATATATAGACCAGGTGCAACGACCGATCTCCATCAGCAACGACTTACTTACAACAACAAGGTCCCACACCACCAAATCCGATATCGCCTCTGTCCAATGCTGTAGAACGTGATCATTATTTAACTTAAGAGGTGGAGTTCTTGTAAGAGATGTAGACCTAGGTAATCTTAAATCTCTGGTTAGGCCTATGTTTAATGTTTTATTGTTTAGTCACTTAGAAAGAATAAATAGTTTTTTGCCAACCCTGAAGGGTTTAAAGCGGCCTTTGTCCCTTTAGGTGAATATAGGCCACAGCCCCTCCACCAAATTTGGAAAAATGTCCAACCCCGACACCATCCCTCGAATACCCCACCACTAAACACTACTCCCAGTCCCACCACCCAGGCAGTGTCCCCTCTCCCCACCGCAAGGGGGAGGTAGAAATAGCCTGTTTGTGCCGACGCCAGGCCTGAAAACTGATAGTGTTGGCCAAATCATCATCGATCTGAGCGCAGTTACAAAGTCCGTTAAGTGTGTCTTTTAAGCGGATTACTACCGGATTGTTTCTCTCCCCGCCGCCTCGCCAACATATTACAAGTGAGAGCTGTCACATCCAATCCTCGCTCATCCTCGCCGATTCTCGCCGCCACGTGACCCAGCCCTGCGTGCACGGCGTCCGCCGGGTGTTACATAACGGCCATCTTGATTAAATCCGCGCACGCGCATTGAGAGCGTGTGGGTGAAGGAGGTTCATAGGTTTAATGTTCTTACACTGGTGTGCAGTGTTGTCAACCCTGCTTATGGTGTAGGTCAATAATTGAGCACCATATGCCTGGGTATAGGCTTACATCTGTTTTGTTTTCCTTTAACCCTTTAAGAAGTACATGGTGCTTCCATGCATCATGGCCATGCTAGTCGTCCTTCAGGAGGTATGAATGCAGCCTTAGCATCCATGCATCATCCTGAGTCTTTAGAAACCTCATGCACTGTGCATTTAGGCACATTAACGCTGGTAGAGTACTACAGAGTAGAGGAACATGTAAAACTGTAGAGTATTTTATAACGCTGTGCTGTATACTAGAGCAAACTGTAGAGTGTGTATAAAGCACCGTAGTAACATGCGTATTAAGGCGACCCCTCATATAAGACGCACCCTGAGTTCAAGCCTCACCTATAAGGCACAGCTGAGGGCTGTTTGGGATCACTTTAAGTTTAAATCTGACTTTTGGGAGGTTCTTTACGGCACAGTAGGCCTCAGCTTGCCTTAGAGCATAAGCCGCGCCTTATACGCAAGGTACTGCGGTAGTACAAAGCTGGTACAGCTGTACATGTCTGCAAGAAGTACTACATATCAATCTGTGTGTAAGTACTATACAGTTGGGGCATTAATGTAGGTATAGACGCACTACTGTAGAGTTTGTACGTAAGTACCGTAGTACCTTGTGTACAAGGTGCGGCTTATTCAATCTAAGACCTACTGTGCATTATAGAACTTTCCAAAAGAGGAGGTGTGCCTTATGGACAAATACTAAACTGCCCAGAACGAACCCCTAGCTGCGGCGCCTTATAGCTTTTTTTTTGTCAACTAATGGTGGGTCTAATATGTGACTTTAGTAATACGCAGGGTATAACAGTAGTATATATAACGTTTGTATATTGGTGTCGACCTGTATGGACGCACAACTGTATATGGTTTGCATCATAGCAGCTACGGATTCAGGCTTCGGAATGGGAGCATGCCCCTTTTTGCATATATCAAAGAGGGATATTAGGCTTTTACATCCTAATTTAGCCCAATATTAGGGGGGATGGGGTCCGACCCCCTCCTTGGTCGCAGCACTTCCTTTTCCATTGAAAAGAAATGGCAACTGATACTTATCAATATGTCTACTCATCAAGTATAGCTGCGCAACAAGTATTGGACCTTAATAGCCATAGTCCAATTGGCCTCTGTCATGTGATTGAGACATGTAAACCTTATATAAAATCTGATGAAGGAAACCTCTAGTGGAGTATTGGGATGCATAGTCCACCTGGCCCCTGTCACGTGATTGGGACATGCAAACGCTATGTAAAACCTGACAACAGAAGCCCAGTGGACTATGGGTATAACAACCGTGTTTTACCCAATGTGACCTTGACAGTCGTGGCAATGTCATCAGCACAGACCCATAGCCCAGGACTCACGGTGACATCTGGATTCGTCAATGACGGGCATTCCCCATTATATTTATGGCCTTACCGATGATAGCCTAGAATCACCCTATCATGTTGGCTGTTGTGTCCAATAAACCAGTTGTCATCCTGTACTCTCAGGGTAGACCCGGGTAGACCTAAGTACTGATTGATCAGACAGATGCATCGGCTAAATACTGTTTTGTTCGATACAGATAGTAATTAAGTTGTGTCGCTGTCCAGTGAAGATGGTCAAAGGTTGGGCGGGGTAAGGATGAGGGGGTCGAGGGTAGCATGGCCACAGGAACTTGGATAGAGACCAAAGCTTTTCGCAATTTCATAATGAAATCCAATCGGGATGGATGGGGGAAAATGAACAACTTGAAATGAAGCTATCAAACATTATTCTGTAGGCCTACTTAAAAACGAAACGGGTCTAGACACCATAAAGTCCCTCGTCATATAATATTAAACACACTACCGGGATACTACAAGTCTTGGACAAGATTTCACCCCAACTACTGTGTCTGTCGTTGTTTTTCAAGCAATAAGCAAGGGGGCCAACTCATCCTACAGTGGTCTAGGTTCTGGCTCATGGGTAGGGCGGTCTCTTACTAGTTGGTCAACAGACACCTCAGGCCTTCCTTAGGGTTGGCTATTTGAGTAATTTGACCACTTAGGTGGCGAATAGGTTCTGATTCCCACCCTGGAGAAGGAGACGCCGGCCTCCACTCTCTCTACGTCCAATGTCGTCTGCTGGCGCTGCTGGTACTCGCCCTGTCCCTATAAGACGACAGATTACCCTGCCCGGCACCAGCGGCGTCCGAGCAGACGCCGAGAATGAATATCCGAGTAAATATGCAATATAACCATAAAGGGAGGGAGAGTGGCATAAATTCGCGCGCCTTCTGGTCTTTGGTGGAGGAGACTGGTCGCCATTACCGTCTGCCCGAACCAGCCGTGACTGGAGGGGGCCAGAGAGCCCTTGAGCCTAGCGCCACCTATGATCGAGCACCGAGTGCGCATGACAGCCGCCATATTGAAAGTCGACGATAAATTGATCGGCCTTTTACACGGCGATCACACCGGCGAGTTCAATAAGAAAAGGAATGAGGCGGAGAAAAATGCGAAGGCCTAGGATAAATTGCGAATCGCCACCATCGTGGCTATAAAGAAAATACGGAGGTGGAGACGCGTTCTGACGCCTTGCTTAGTGGTAGAACATGGTGTAGTGGATGGTGATGGATTTTGCAGTCCAGTGAACATATGGTATTGGTGTTGTCTGGGAATTGATAAGGGCGCTGGTATTTGAGTGTCACCAAAAGAAATATCTGATCAATATTTGAACTGGTCCTGCTTCATGGCATAGGATAGGTATGGGATTGGGGTCCCCATGTTTCCTGTCGGTTTTAACCATTAAAAGCCGAGATTAAAAGGCCTCATTGTAGTTAAAGTTTCGCTGCCCCATGGCCTTTGCCTATGCTATCTGAATGCAGCCCTCATGCGTTAGTACCAACCTACGGCACTGCCCTTAAACCCTGTTTATAAGCCGCACCCTTTGTTAGTGAGGAAGCATGCCGATACTACCCTGTTGCTTTCAGAGTTAAAACTACATAGACCTACTCATATGTATATATGCTACACTACTAATGCCGTCATGAATGCTAGCCTTCTGTAGTGGCGCGAATGAGGCCTAGGTCATAGAGACCACTGTTGGTGGCAAGGTCTTACAACGCTTAAAGCTAGTATAGGGAAAGTTCAACAATTATGTCACTGTTATCTAGGCATTTTTCAGGACCCACCCACCCCCTTGTCATTGTTTTTTGTATGGAACATATAGAGGAAGCCAAAGACCCCCCGCCATTCTCTAAGCAGTGACGTAATTGTTGAACATTCCCATATATACGGGGGGTAGAGGACATCAAATTAAAAGTACTTTACAAACTCGTGGGAAGATACAAAAAGGCCGTGTCCTCTTTGTTAAGTTCCTCTTTCTCCTTAATAACCATGTAGCTTGATTTGAATGCATTTCCTATATAAAATTCAATGTGCACGTTTTGGCATGCCTGTATTGTGTTGCCCCCATTTGAACAATACCCAAGGTCAGACAGAATACTAAATAGCATCTGGTCGGAAGCTTTCCTGGTTGCCAATCATAATGGGTAAAGACCTCCTGATGACTCCTTCATTATAAAAGATATGCACATAGAGGTACACAATAGTCTTTCCAAACGGTCAGTTTCTTCACATGCATGAGTACAACTATCTATAACTTTCTGTGAAGCAGTGTATGAGTAGAGTAGGGAAATGGTGCGGGTGAGTCGGCAGTGTGTGAGTAGTATGCAGAAATAGTGCTTGTGTGTAGGCAGTGTGTGAGTAGTATACAGAAATAGTGCCAGTGTGTAGGCAGTGTGTGAGTAGTATACAGAAATGGTACCAGTGTGTGAGTAGTATACAGAAATGGTGCTTGTGTGTAGGCAGTGTGTGAGTAGTATACAGAAATGGTGCTTGTGTGTAGGCAATGTGTGAGTAGTATACAGAAATGGTGCTTGTGTGTAGGCAGTGTGTGAGTAATACAGAAATGGTGCTGATATGTAGGGAGAGTGTAAATGTGGATCAACACGGTAAAAGGTATGCCTACGCACCCCCTCGCGGGCGTACCTTTTAACGTGTTGATCCACAAATAGTATACAGAAATGGTACACATATGTGGTGCTGGTTGGTGAGTAGTATTTATGGAATAGGGCATGATCCTTTGCATATGCCTAGAGCACAACTAGGTTTATGGCCAAATTCGGCCAAGAAGTGTAAACAAACTTGGCCGAGAATGGAAGTTTTTAAAGTAGAGTCTGAATAAGCACCTTTCTTCTATAAGTGCTTGGGAAATGGGGGCCAGTAAATCAAAGACCGATAATGTGCTGATAGGGTATCATGCTTAGGAAGTCTCTGATTGGCCAAAATTGTTAAACAATCATGGAGCAGCTCTTCCAATCACCACATTGCTGGTTTGGATAGATTGTTTTATAAACAGATATATAGTGCTGGTGTGCAGGCATTATTGGGGTGTAGGCAGTGTGTGAGTAGTATACATAAATGGTGCTGGTGTGCAGACTGGGGATAGGTAGTATACAGAAATGATGTTAGTGTATAGGCAGCATGGGAGTAGTATATATAAATGGTGCTGGTGTATAGGCAGCATGTGAGTAGTATACAGAAATGGTGCTGGTGTGCAGACGGGGCATAGGTAGTATACAGAAATGGTGCTGGTGTATAGGCAGCATGTGAGTAGTATACAGAAATGGTGCTGGTGTATAGGCAGCATGTGAGTAGTATACAGAAATGGTGCTGGTGTATAGGCAGCATGTGAGTAGTATACAGAAATGGTGCTGGTGTATAGGCAGCATGTGAGTAGTATACAGAAATGGTGCTGGTGTATAGGCAGCATGGGAGTAGTATACAGAAATGGTGCTGGTGTGCAGACGGGGCATAGTTGTTGTCAGTCCTGTGCTGTGCTGTGCTGGTGTAGACAGGCTGTGAAAAATGTACATAAATGGTACTGATGTGTAGGCACTGTGTGAGTATTATGTATGTATAAGTCACATGTTCTTATTTTCCTTTTTATTGTGAATAAGTACACTTAAGAACTGATCTGAAGTGTTGATCCATGTTTATTCTACGGCGTGTTATTCTTGAAAGGCATTTACCTCTTGAGCTTCTAATAGCCACACAATTCCAGTTCTCAAACCCATGTAAAGCTTCATGTAGGGTCGGTGGGGGTCCATGTGTGTGATGGATAAGTGGGCTGGTATGGGAACCCAGAGCAACATAAACTTTACACCCACTAGATAAAAAAACTGTTGCTTGGGTGTGTAGATGGGGACATTCCTTCTCTACCAGAAATTCCTTTTCAGACAGATGAAATATTGAGGGAGCTAGATCATTTTGTGGATGGGCTACAGCAGCACGTCACCTGACAGCTATACTCACAGCTAGTGCCATTCCCCCAATGTAGTGGCCTTGACTCACGTAGCTAATTTGAGTATCTATGTATCATGGACCTTTTATTTGGTCTTCAACATCATCCTAGCGTTAGATGCAGATTTATGCAAGCTTGGGTCATATGTGAGTTGCCTCCAGTAGATTCCCTTTGTAGCTGTTACCATCTGGTCTGTGTAGAAACCATTCAGGTTGCAGTAGATGCAGTCAGGAAACCACCATCCTCCCTGACCAATCTCAGCACAATCCTTATTGTTGTGAGCGTCATGCTCCTCATCATAGGTTGAGAGTGGTTTGCTGTTATATTAACACACATGGTCGATAGGCACCACTTGTCGTCATTTGGTCATTCTGCCTTCTGTGGTTAATAAATCAGTGAAAATAATATATACACCTGTCATTATCATTCATTCTGATAGCCCAGGGTTAGAGCTACATGGGGAACCCTAGTTTTCCATACATCTGAAGGATATTTTGGGAGTGAGGGGCCTAGAACTACCCAAAAAAACTCGTTTTTTAGGCAAAAAATCAAAAAATCCACATTTAGAGATAAAAAAAAAAAAATTACTGGTAGGAGGGCCCATAGATATTTCTAGGCAAATGTATAATTAGTCTAAGAAATTTTGAAGAACTTTTAGGTATGTATAGACTTAGTTATTTATTTTCTGTAATAAGAAATGTGGTTGGTTAATTTTCTAGGCGATTCGTCTCACGCCCAAAGATGGGGGTCTAGCTATAATATACACACAGTGCATGGTCTATCTATACCATCCATTTTCTCTGCGAACTTATACTTGTATATGAGAAAAAGAAAATTAGAGTCTGGGTCCTGCAAAGAGCAGAACAGAATGATTGATGTACGGTGGGGTAGTCTGGGGCTGAAGCAGAGGGCGAACCGTCTCACGCCCTCAATTTCTATATATATATCCAAATTTTTTAGGGTTTTTATATTTAACCATCCTTATTCATATCACAAAGCACCTACATATCAAAGGTATAAGACATGTCAAGGGCATTTTCCTGCTAGCTCCATAGCAATAGATATCACTATACAAAGGCAGAGGTCGACCCGGAGCGAATCGTCTCACGCCCAGCGATTCGTCTCACCCCCTGGCGGTTTTCGCTAGAACTAAACCTATGACCCGCCATCTGGTGTAAAAGACAGGAACGTTACGGACGCAGGCGCTTTGGAAGTTTGTCGCCGGTCGACTAAATGTTTTCAAGGTAAGAAATTGATGAAAAATTATGCTTTAAACCATTAATTTTCAAGAAATTTGATTAAATAATGTAGAAAACATGCTATAGACTGTATTGATCGAGCTAAGTGTGGTAATTAGGGCTGTAAATCACCTCAGCAACATGTAAACATTACGCTCGGCCGATCTGGTTCACTTTCTGCCGTTAGTCTTATGTAAAATGAAGGCAGAGGTATGTGAGTGTCGGGCGTGAGACGATTCGCCTGTCTCAATGAAGTTTGTTTGTACTGCATATTTTCTGGCCTGACCTGGCCTGGCATTACCATATCATAAAGAATACTAACACACACCCTGTCTTGTCCATTTGGTACACTTATCCTATGTTAGGCATAGTCTGTAGGTGTCGGGAGTGAGACGATTCGCCCATGTATGTTTTTTATAATCTATTCTTGCAGATGCCTTACAAAGACCCAAAATCCCCAGCGGCCTTGGAGAGTGCTCGTAAACGGTCGAAGAGGTGTTATGACAAGAAAAGACAAACAGAGGAGAAGAAGATGGCCAAGAGGTTGTCAGATGAGGTAACTTTACCTGTTATGTAACTTAAGGAAGTATATTGGAAGTATATTGACACTAAGTTATCTCTAAGAATTATTATTTTATTATGATTCTTAAATTATCTTATTCTTATTCTTTCAGAAATACAAACCAAAGAGGAAGGGCATTGATGACCTGGACCCAGAGCTCCAGGAACGTCGCCGCGAATCAAAGAGAAGGTACAAAGCGAAACTGAAAAGGGACAAAGGTTTGTACCTGTACTATCAGTCCTGTTCCAATAATAATAATGATCATGATAATAATAATAATAACAACAACAACAATGATAATAATAATGATAAATAACAATAACAATGATAAATAACAATAACAATGATAATTATGATAATCAAATGATAATTATAATAATGATAATAATTTAAGTCTTGTCACTTTTTATAATATTTTAAATGAAGATACTGCACGTGAGGCTGAAGCTGAGGCAGCACCTGAGGCTGAAGCTGAGGCAGCACCTGAGGCAGCACCTCTGCCAGCACCTGAGGCAGCACCTCTGCCAGCACCTGAGGCAGCACCTCTGCCAGCACCTGAGGCAGCACCTCTGCCAGCACCTGAGGCAGCACCTCTGCCAGCACCTGAGGCAGCACCTCTGCCAGCACCACAACCCGAAGAGCCCGTAGCTGGACCTAGCCACCAAACTCCAACTCCAACAAAAGGCAAAGGGAAAGGTAGAGGGAAGTCGTCCTGTAGAGTGCAGGGAGTGGAGGCAGAGCAGCGGCGTAAGCCAGATCCTGGCTCTGCTCGGTGAGTAAAACATAAAATTTATTTCCCCCCATCTTTTATTTGTAATACATGAAGCACCTTGTCATTTCATTCAATTTTTTTTTGTGTGTGTCTATGTTGTTTTTTTTCTGTTAAAAAGAATTTTTCCTTTTCTTCCAGCAAACATTCCACAAAATCAAAATCAACTCCCCCTGTTAAGCCCCTGCCCTACCCCCACCCCATTGCTACCATGGAGAATATTGTGGACAGGACCTGGGAAGAAGGGAAGAAGAAGAAGAAGAAGCCAGTTTCTCCTACGAAAAGTCCGAGGACGAAATTTGCCCATTCTCTCGACCTGAGGAAGAAAAATTAATATTTAACTGCATTTAACATAATCTAAGAAAGTTCTTATATATATATACATGTATACAGACAGCAAGGTGCTTCTATTTAAGAGATGTAAGATGTAACATGTACACAGATATTTAAAAGTCTATATATATATATATTTTTCTACCCAAGAAGAAGGAATGGCCTAACTTATATAAATGCTATAAATGCTATAAAAGTACTATATTAGATCTATTAAAGTCATTTCTCTCACCTTTAATAAAAGGTAATAAATAAATATATATATTTCTCGTTGAACCATAGCGTTATGTGTTTGCTTCATGATTTTTTTAGGTCTTAACTCTATCCAGGAAACATTGCACAACAGGAGAATCGTCTCACGCCCGAACGGTCCCAACCTCTGGTTAGAACCGTCCACCTTTTTCCCATACATTTGCTGCTGCAGGCGAATCGTCTCACGCCCGAACGGTCCTAACCACTTGAAAGAACCGTCCACCTTTTTCTTATATATTAGCTGCTGCAGGCGAATCGTCTCACGCCCGTGTGTTTGGTCATTTTTTTGGTAGTAACCCTTCTCACATAGAGATTTGACTCAGTACTTATGGTTCACTTCTTTTATCAATTACAGTCTTGTTGTCGCCTTGCCGTTCTCTCGCCAGAGTAAGGCAAGGGCAATGAAGAAGGAGCTGGATGCTGCACAACAGGAAGTAGCACAGCTACGTAAGCAGCTTGCTTCAGCAGCTGCTGCGGCTATGCGTCATCAAGGTGACCCAACCACTCCAAGGGCCGCAAGTGCACCGCGGCAACCTACCACTCCACGGGCCGCAAGTGTACCGCGGCAACCTACCACTCCAAGGGCCGCAAGTGCACCGCGGCAACCTACCACTCCACGGGCCGCAAGTGTACCGCGGCAACCTACCACTCCAAGGGCCGCAAGTGCACCGCGGCAACCTACCACTCCACGGGCCGCAAGTGTACCGCGGCAACCTACCACTCCAAGGGCCGCAAGTGTACCGCGGCAACCTACCACTCCAAGGGCCGCAAGTGCACCGCGGCAACCTACCACTCCAAGGGCCGCAAGTGTACCGCGGCAACCTACCACTCCAAGGACTGCAACTCTCCCACCACCATCTAAGCAACAACCTCGTCGTCCAGTAGTGAGATTCTTTCATGCGCTGAGAGGAGAGACCCCACCTCCTGGGTTTGATAATCATGAACCAGCAGATCCACAGTTGATCCCACCCCCTGGTTTGGATCCACAGCCACAAGTGGAAGCTGCACCGGTTGAACCAGCACCAGCTCCACAGGCAATCCCACCCCCTGGTTTGGAGGGTCATGAACCAGCAGATCCACAGCCACAAGTGGAAGCTGCACCGGTTGAACCAGCACCAGCCCCTGCATCCCCATTGACACTTACGATGAACAACATGGAGGAATTGAACATCACTCCGACAAGTGATAGGGTGAAGGCCTTCCTCACCCTACAAATTGCTGCCAGCCAGGTGAAGGCGAGTTCTGTTGATGTGAAGAAAGGCCTGTTCCGGGAGCCTGTGGCCGGCAAAAATTATCATGGAACACTTGGCTTACTCGCAGAGACTGTACAAATTTCTCGTGATTATATATGGAAAGAGAAAGAGCCGAGCACCGCCAGAATCGATAAAACGGAGGCCACTAAACAATCTATTATTGACTTCATGAAGCGTGACGATAACTCTTACATGTTGCCAGACAAAAGACACCAAACCAAAAATCAGCAGCGTTAATTAATCTACATAGGAAGTACTGCTCAGAATTCGAGAACATGACCCTAGAGTATTCCACCTTCAGGAGAGCCAGACCATGGTACATCAAACTCAATCACTTCCTAAAACGCAGCGTCTGTTTGTGCAAGGCACATGCAAATATGTCACTTATGATGGACGCTGTTCCAACCCTACCGAAGAGCACCACTGCCATGACAAACAACTATACTGATGAGGCCATAGAGATGGAGCTTCAAAAGATGAACAAGGAGATGGTCTCATACAAGCAATGGGAACGGGTGAGCAAGAAGGTGGAGAGCATAGTTGACAAGAAAATTGTGACCAAGGAAGTCCATCACACTAAACTAGTCACCAAGTCAGAACCAAAAGAGGTGTTCATAAAGACCTTCCTTGCTGCCCTGCCAGGGTTCCGTGCACATTGTGGCAGAGTTGAGGTGCAGTACCGTGAGATGAAGAGGCTGGAGGAAAATCTGCCAGTGGGCCATGCTGTCATACTAATGGACTACTCCGAAAACTGGAACTGTGCCTATCTGCGTGAGATCACCTCAGCCTACTATTCAAAGGATCAGATAACCATACATCCTATGGTGGTGAAAATACGATCACCAGAAGGCCTCCTCATAACTCACACATACGTAGGTGTGACATCCGTTACCTCCCACTCCTTTCCAACTACCTTCACATTCATACAGAAACTCATAGAAGATATCAAGGCATCATTTTCATATGTGACATCCATACACTTCTGCACGGACAGTCCCTCCTCGCAGTACCGTAATAGGCACGTCATTCAGATGCTTCTAAGGTTTACCAGTACCTTCGGCCTCGTCGCAGCATGGAATTGGCTCGAGGCCGGGCACGGGAAAGGCCCCTGCGACGGGGTCGGAGGAGCTATGAAGCGCCTGGCTGACCGCATCGTAAAGACCAATCAGATCATCCAATCGGCAGACAACTTTGTGGAGAAGGTTGCACCAGCAACCAAGGTCCAACTTGTCCAGGTTACATCCAGGGAAGTGATGGAGTCAACAAAAGAGGTTGAGGACTGGGACAGCCCAGGTGTGGCTGGGCTTATGGAAATGCACCAAGCATGTGCTTTCCAAGGTGCCATCTATGTCCGGCGCACCTCATGCTACAGAGCTTGCTGCATGAGCACTGGGCAGCTTGTACCGGGGTGTGCCGGATGGTACAAGACCAAGGTTGTGGCAAAGGAGGAGGAAGACGTCTGTGAAGACTCGGATGAAGAGTTCGACTTTGAGGGGGAGTCAGGCTACGACACTGAGGACGAGCTTCCTCTAGCCCATCTCCCCAACTCTGAGGACAGCTCTGAGGAAGACACCCCTCTTGCCAACCTCAAGGCCAACATGGAGGATGACCTCCCTCTTTCTCAGGTGAAGGCACGACTTGCTGCTGAGAGTGACAACGATGATGTCCCCCTCCCTCAGCTAGTTAGGTCGAGGGTAGCCAAGTCGAGGGCAACCAAGTTGAGGGCAACCAAGTCGACCTCCGCCAAAACCAAGGCCACCAAGGAAGTCCAAGTACCTCTCCGCAGGTCATCGCGGAAGAAGTAGATGATGCTTGTGTACTAGTGTATTTACCTTTCATCCATCCTGAGCATTTCTCCATAGCTGTAGAGCTGTAGAGGTCTGATGCATTTTGTATAAAGTTGTATATATATATGCTTCTACGACAGGAGAATCGTCTCACGCCTGAACGGTCCCAACCTCTGGTTAGAACCGTCCACCTTTTTCCCATACATTTGCTGCTGCAGGCGAATCGTCTGACGCCCGAACGGTCCCAACCACTTGAAAGAACCGTCCACCTTTTTCTCATATATTAGCTGCTGCAGCTGCAGCTGCAGGCGAATCGTCTCACACCCGTGCGTTGTGGTCATTTCTTTGGTGTTAACCCCCCCCCTGTAGTAGTAGTTATACCATTATCGGAGAATTGTATGTTGTACCCTGTACACACCCCTTGCATGTATTAATCGTTAAGAGAGGGGTAATAATGATAATAATAATAGTAGTAATAATAATAATAGTAGTAATAGTAATGATAATGATGAAATGTTAAGCAGTTAATAAATGTTATTACATGTTCAACTGTTGTTCAACTATCATCCTTTCATAGCCCCTTTATGGTGAGAATCATGTTTGGTCATTTCTGGGGGCTTAACTGGGGGCTTAACTGTCCTGCAGTGTTGGTACCGTCATGGGGCTAGGGCGTGAGACGAATCGCCTGTCGGGGCGATTCGTCTCACGCCCTGGACAGGAGCTCTAGTGGTCTGATGCTTTCAGGCAGGCCTAATAACGATATAGCAAGATGAACTCATGGTCATACCTTACTTATTCATAAATAAATAAATAAATTTATTCCATTTTACATTTAGTTATGGTATTTGATAGGAAGGGGTGTAGGATGTACTGGTGTTTCCTCGTACCACATAAAATTTCAACATTTTCTCTCACACTGCAAAATGATGGACATCAAAGCCAATGTATATGTTTTATGGTCCATATTATCAGGTTAGCTGTCTATTTTCATAACCATTCGCAATAACTAAGTTAGATAATATATTACAAGGTCTTAAGGCATCCCACAATACACAGGGTTAGGGCGTGAGACGAATCGCCCCGTCACTTTTCAATCTTGGACATGCCTTCTTCACCAGGGTGGTGTAAGTAGAGTTTTCATATTTAACCTACCCCAATATGTGGATGTTATGGTCCAATCCCTGTAGTATACACACAAAAAAACTTTAACATGTCCTACTATATTTATTCTGGGGCCCCTCCCACCCCAAATGACGACAAGTGGTGCCTATCGACCACATGTATAAGTTGAGCAAGCTGAATTTAATCAATTTCAAATTTGCATGATGTACACATACTTACCATGTGAACTGGATCTATCTAAGTTTGCCACTGATAATGGATAGAATGTGTCTGAAGCTCCCACGGAAAAGCATAGTAATCAGTAGAATCACCATGTAGTTTCAAATGGACCGTTAATCAATGCATTTGTCAATATGTGCATATTTTCAAGACCAAGCCAGAAGTTGCCACTTGGGTCTTCAAAGCCAGCAGCATGTACTCTGTCCAGTTACGATTAAAGTTGACACTGCCATCGACTCTTTGTTGGATAACCTGGAAGAAATCCTTTTTTACCTCTCTTAATAAAACAGTCATCAATTATATCTTTTAATAAAACATCAGGCTATTGGTTTTAGAGTGAATAAATGAGATACTAAGACACATTCATTTGCAATGATTTGAAGGATAGATACATAGAGGTTCAAGAGAATACCCAACTGAAAATAGCCCAAGAGCTATTGAGTCAAAAACTTTCATTAACAAGAAATGCAATGAATCTGTGCATCTTTTTATGTTATTTTGGAATGAATCTAAAGAAGATTCTTCTTACTAGAGGTTCGAGGCAATTTTGATGATATCACAATGGGAAATCGGACAAACTTAGAATATAAGGATCAATTTCTCCATGCCCCCATACTGATTGGTCTCTATGGTTAACTGAAGAGACTCTCTAAACAAGATATAAAACAGTGCTCTTACTGTCCAGGCTGCTCCTGCCTCGTGATCATTCAAGTCACAGTAAACCTCCATCTTTGTAAGTGCAGCATCAGGATATATCTTGTACACCCCAGGGGGTCGTTACACAATCAGGCATGCTAAATACCAGTGTTTGACGCAGTAACAGCGTCATAGATAGCGACCTGTATGACCCCCCTGTTACACAATCCATTATGGATCTAAACAGCGTCAGTCGCAGTTGAAGTGACGCTGTTACACAGGGTACCAGTGTAAATTGACCTAGTTCCGGTTTCATAAAGTGCTGAGGAAATCTGTTTAAAAACCTTATTTATAGTCTGATTTACATGCTGTAAAGCTTCAAATATATTATTTAACATGTTATCTATCCATTTATACTAGGAATTCACTGATATTTTGCTGATTTACATCCGAAATTTGTGCTAGAAGTTCCGAATCGGCATGTAGTTCCCACAGTTTCCACTAGATGGCACTCCAGCATAGTTAACAGCGTCAGTTTTCCCCAACAATGTCACTTTTTTAGGACATGTTATAAAATGATGAAAAATGTACATTTTATAGCATTTCATATTTTTCTTATATACATGTCACTTGTGGAAAGTGTAATGAAAAATGATAGCAAAAATTGTAAATTGGAAAAAAATTAAAAAAAAAAAAAAACCTAGTAATTTCACCTTTTCTGGCGTTTTCAATATCTGCACTTAATTTCCTGACATCATTTTTGTCATTCAATGGCTTTATCTGTCATAGATCCTCATAGAATATGAACAGCGTCACCTTTTTTCATTGTGTAACAGTTTTTTTGCTGCTGTTGAACAGCGTCACAATATGGAGGAGAAGTAACAGTGTCAATTGTATTGTGTAACAGTTTTTGTGATAATCTGCTTAACAGCGTCACTGTGGGCAGATTACTGGCCAAGGCATTATCACAGTTCATAATACCTAGAACACAAGAAATACCCATCATATTTTTGATTGTTTTGATTTGATTTGTGTTGACATGATAAGGTACTGTTCAATAGCTCTCTGAAAATATGCCCAACATTGTAATGATTTTTCTTCTGGTGTGTTCCCTGTTAATAACACAGATAGCTTTACATCAAAAATATTTGTTCATAGAAAAAGTTTTTTTTTCTGCCAAGTGGTACCCTCAGGCGACGCTCCTATCTTTGCATGACAAAAATATATTTGAAATAGTTTTACTGAATCATTACTTATCAATCCCTTAGAACTGACTGTTAACCTCATAGGTCAGTAATGGATTTGGAATAGCTGAAACATGTTTCACAAATCTGCATTTACTCCTGGTGTAGATGGAACAGAGGCCTCCTTTGTGGTCAGCATTGGTGGAATACTAGTTTCTTCTGTAGTTACTGATTCTACAATGGTGTTTACTGCTGGAGTTAATGGTATAACTGTCGTTTCTGCTGTTGTTACCTCTGGTGGAACAGTAGTTCCTGATGTAGTTACGATTGGGTGAAGAGTTGTTTCTGCTGTACTTACCACTGTAGTTTCTGCATTTGTTACTACTGGGGGAACACTTATTTCTGTGGTGGTTACCACAGGGGAACAACAGTTTCTGTCGTTGTTACCACTGGGGAATAGCAGTTTCTGCTGTGGTTACAACTGATGGAACAGTAGTTTCTGCTGTTGTTATAACTGGGGTATCAATAGTTTCTGCTGTAGTTACCACTGGGAGAACCGTAGTTTCTGCAATGGTTAATGTTTGAGGAACAGTAGTATCTGCTGTGTTTACTACTGGTGAAATAGTAGTTTCTAATGACGTCAGCACTGGTGGGACAGTACTTTTTGATGGTGTTACCATTGAGGAAGCAGGAGTTTAGAACTGTTGTGGTTATCACCGATGGAATAGTAGTTTCTGTGTCACTTAGCACTGGTGGATATATGGTTTCTGCTGAAGTTACAGACATTTCCTCTACAAATATATTTGGTTGAGTACTGACCAATGTTGCCATTAATATATCTATCATTTCCTCAGTTGCCCAAACTTCATTCTCAGAGCATTCTGCTAGGATTCCAATGATATCAGGACCACATGTAATACAGACTCCAACTCCATTCTCCTGATGACCAAAGTTAATGTATCCAGTAAATGGTAACTCTTTCAGTGTCATACATGTAACCAAGCCATGGGTCACTCCGAGATCTTCACGTTTCATATTCTTCACATTGCTGAATCTGCTACACAAAGTTTTCGTGAAGATGGTTTGATGGCTCGAACCCCTAATTGGGGTTACTAAAGGCATCAGCAATAGGAAGAAAAAGAACACCATCATCACAGAGGGACTGTACTACTCTGACTAATTCAGGGCCAGGGGCTACAGCGCTGTTATAAAATATTGAGATATTGATGAACTTATTCAGGAAAAAGCTTCCACCTTTGAAGTCTAATGTCGTTCAAGGGCATAACCACAACTTCAATATGCTCTTATCTATATCAACCAGTCATTGCAACATCTGGAGGTTGATTCATAAAAAATTCAACATGTATCTGCTTGACCATGTAACTAGTAAGACATGGATTTTTTTTCAGTATGAATTTTGGATTCTAAAAAGTTTATGTTCACTGAATAATTCTGAGCACATTCAACGTTCATTGAACATGAATCTGAATACATAAAGAGGGCAATTATAGATGGTATAAATTTTACATCTTCAGTAAAATGTTAGATAAAAAGTATGTAACTGCCCAGTGGGCACAGAACGTTGCATCAACATTGACAGCCGGTTGATATTGTGTTGATGGTGTTTATCAACCTGTCTTCAACACTTTTTCAATGATTCTATTTTAATGTTGTCAGCCAGCACCATTTCAACATCCAATCAACAGTTGACACATCAACGTTGAAATATTGTTCTGAATTCAACTTTGATTTAACATTGATTTGTCAATGTTGAATCAACAATATCGATTTCAATGTTGATTCAATGTTGATTCAACATTGACATGTCAACAAAGAATCCCCTAACAACTATGAACATTGTTTCAACATTGTTTCAACATTGACACAATGTTGAATCAACATAGAGATACACATGTTGAATCAAGTCTGATGGTTAGATGCTTAATCACAGTTGATTTTGATTATGTTGTTTCAACTTTCAAATTCAACTTTATTTCAACCCTGAATCAACCGTTGATATGCAAACATCACAAACATTGTTTCAACACTGAATCAACGTTGATGTGCCCAGTGGGTGTGACCATGAATTTCATATTTATACTGTAACTGAACACCATGGGAAAGAGGGGAATCCCTTGCTGTACCATATTCTATAGTCAAACGCACCAGCTATGATGTCATAATTTCAGATGGATATTGGGAAACTCCCACCTCTCATGACTGGTCAACCATGAAGTATGACCTCATTGGGATTCCCCAGTGCGGCTAGTCACTTTCTGTGTATCAGAAAGTGTGGTAACCAGCTGTCATGATGTCTATATCTAGACTGGGGAACCCCAGCCTACATATCTGTTCTCCCATGGTGAAGTGACTACTGGTAAGGGTCCATGTGTGCAGTCAGCTGTATAACAACCCAATATATTATAGTTTTGTCACTCTGTGAGCAGGTTTTGGCCAGATGACCTCATCAGAAGTAGGGGATACTGTGTAATTTGGTGGTGTAATATATGGAAAGTGGACTATACATCATCTAGAAAAAGGTGATAGGAGTTGCGAATAATCACAGCTCCTTAGGGTGGAGTCATTTATTTCCAGGTGGGGAGGGGGGGGTGGCTTGCTAGATATGGGGTGGGGGTCATTTAAAATGGGAATTTCTTGGTTGGGGGATCATCCAATAAACCCTCACATTGGGAGGGGAATTCATAACTAAATATGGGCAAATCCAAATACTCATTGCAACACATCATTCCATTTGCATTTTGGAGTGAGCCATTTTGCAAAATTGGTTCTTAGTAGGGGGGTCACAATAACTTTCACCATATTGGTGGGGGGGGCGTTGAAAGAAATTTGCTCATCCACTAAAATCCATCAAGACCCCCCCCCAGCTAGCAATAAGGACTCAGCGCTTAAGGTGGAGAAATGTTCAAGGGTTTCGCTGGGGCAAGGGGATTAGATCTTATATCATGGAAGAAAGTAGTTTATAAAAGTCCCATAGAAAACTATGTATGAATATGTAATTAATACAAATTAATGCCATATGACTTGAATGGTAGAGAGATAGCTGAGAGAGATGCATGTTGTAGTGGTTCGACTTTTCAGTTAGGTTAAGAAATAACAAAAAGAGAAGAAGTTCTGGGTAAGCAACCAAGTTTATCAAATACCATCCCGAGCCTCTACAGGCTACATGCTCATTGCATTTGGTTACCCTTATGGTAACAACCTTAGGATGTGAGCAGTGGTCTTGACCACTACTGAAGTGGTCACAAGAAAACTGTCCTTATTTATATATGGGACAAGCCCGCAGAACTCAGACTCGTCATGTGATGTGTGACACACGAGTGGTGGGCCCCCTTGTGTAATTGATAAGAACCCAAAGGCAGGTGCTGCCACCTGCCATCCAGATCCCTCTATCACACCCTGAGACCTGGGTCTGGATGAACGTAATAACACAAACACTAGGTGGCACTATCACATATGATAATTTAAAGGCATTCTAGCAAAAACTTGTCAGGAAACTTTGGGCAATGTCCGACTGTATATTTTGACATTATTTTACCCAAATGAATATTCTTTGGTCACTTGTGCAACCAGAAGTTGATATAAAAAGATTTAATAAAAATGGGATTTTTTTTAAAGAGGAGACATGCTCTTCATTTTGGTGTAAAACCAGTTTTTGCGCTTTTGATGCACCCTAGTAGCTAACATTATGCTTAATTCCTTTAGTGCTACGTTTTCCAACATATTAAAAAAACATTTTAGCTGAAGCAGACCTAGTATTGCTCACAAAGTGTCTGATACTTCTTAACTTTAACCTACCCATTATTCCCTATGAGTATGTTCTACTGTGCTTCAAGGAATGGAGTGGATAAAAGGCCCCCAAAGTCTATATAAATAAGAGCCTTGTACCCCTTAAATCAACAAAAATATGACTTTTTAAACACTGTAAATTTTAAACATGTAAAAATGTTACCTTTCTATTATGGGAAATTAATGCTTAAATCCATTCTGTATATATCAAAATGAATGAAAAAAAACTTTTAATATACAGTTATCCCCAGTTAGGAATTATTGATAATAAAACATTTTTTTCACTTAGGATGAGCTTAAGACCCCTCCATAAATGGTGTGCAGAATTTACATTATATATGCTGAGTTGGCTATGAACATGGATTTTACAACCCTGTTAGGAATGTATTTTACATGTTGATGTCTGTTAGAATTGGTAACTAACTTAACTCAACATATATTTTGACCATCTAAATGAAACCATGTATACTATTTTTTTTAAAGACCTTTACTGAGCACATTTTACATACTTTCAAATGCATGTTGAATTTTTATGAATCACCCTCCTGATTCATAATGTATTCCTAACATCTCTACTCTTTCACACTTCAGATCAACCTAAACAAGGCAGTTCTCTGAAAGCATAAAAACCCCATTAGGTACCTTTATGCAGGTCATCAATTGCATTTCATTTGAGGTCTAAACCCTAAATCATTCAATGAGTTCCACCATCAATTTTTCCAGGTAGAAGATCAATACCTGAAGTGCTGTAATGCCTGATGAATAGCTCATCAACTCCCAAATATTAGCCACACTTACACAAAAGGTCACTAAATCCTGCATAGCAACAGAGCTCTTACACTGGCTGCAGTCCCTGAGCTCTCCTCCCAACACCACTATACCCCCCATGCCTCTCCTCCTCTGGCTCCTGGGTTCAGGGACTGGTAAAATCTGTAAACAGGGTGGCAAACTTTTGTGACACTGGTGGGGGTTAGTGGGGGAAGGTGGGAGGAGGGAGTCAAAGCTGGTAACTGGGTTAGGGGTCAGGTTGACCATAAAATTCAACCTACATTCTAAGCCAAGCAGATAACAGCACCCACATGCAGTGTTAGAATTTCAAACAATGAGGCTCAGTGTGTTCACTTGGGGTAATCAGATGATCACATGGTGTGATCACTTGGAAATCAGGTGATCACATGGTGTGATCATTTGGGATGATCACATAAGATGATCACTTGGGGTGATCACTTGGAATGATCACTTCAAATGATCAGGTGATCACATGGGATGATCACATGGGGTGATCATTAGGGGTGATCACATAGAGAATGATCACATAGAATGAGCAAGTGATCATATGGGATGATCATATAAGGTGATCACATGAGGTGATCATTAGGGATGATCACATGGGGTGATCATATAGGGTGATCACATGGAATAATCACTTGGAATGATCAGGTGATCACATGGGGTGATCATTAGGGCTGATCATATAGAATGATCACATGGAATGAGCAAGTGATCATAGGGATGATCATATAAGGTGATCACTTGGATTTTCCCTATATTTCACATATACATCACCCCAGCGATAAAGATAAATTCTGAACAGGTCTTTGATATGGAATTCACATTACATACCTGATTCTTTTTTACTTCAACTTTCCTTTAAGAGAGAAATTTCTGACTGAGTATGGTTACCATAGCAACATAAATGTCCCTTTTGTTGTTATACACTAGTATGATTATGATCTCTTCAGTGTTGTGCTGCTCAAATCTCATTAAGTTTGAGATTTGCATAACTACAATGTATATTCAACTAGTTCTGCCAGTGTGCACGACCAGGGTCCAAATGTCTTGGTCACAGTTCATGAAATCATTTTCATAGATATGAATAATTCCTATGAATAGAATAGTTGTAAGGTTGGCAAGTCTATCAAAGGTGTGGTAAAAGGGGACATATGATCCAGCATCTCCTTGAGGGATTCTGTTCCAAAGAGTCACATGTCTGACAACTAATTTTCAGGTTTTGACTCACTGTGTCTGAGGTAATGGAGATACAGTCAAATGGATGGTCTCATTGAAATAGGGGGGTTATGGCCGTTCTAAAGAGGGTACAACTTTGCATATTGGACCAGTAGATGTTCCTGGATGATAATTTGCTTCAATATCCATGTATTTAAGTCCAAAACCTCGCATTTAAGCGTGCTTGGGCACCTAAGGGTTAGGGATGATCACATATCGTGATCATATAGGGTGATCCTATGGGATGATCACTTGGGGTGACCACTTGGGGTAATCAGGTGATCACATGGGATGATCATATGAGATGATCACTTGGAATAAGCAGGTGATAACATGGGATGATCATATAAGGTGATCACTTGGGATTGATAACTTCACATCAAGACACCACCAAACTAATGCCAAACTTAGTGAGTAGCTCAGTGTGGGTGGTGCTAGGATGGTGTATACATACTGGAGGGTCATATCAGGTCACCACAGCCAGTCCCAGTTAATGCTATAAACACACTGCTCAGATTACACCACTGACACTTGAGAGGGGAGGGGCTGGGTGGAGGGGGCTTCAATGGGTTTTGTATGTATTAGACAAGTCTCTCAATTTACTAGAGGTCTTCTTAATTTTTATGTTTAAAACCTTAATTCATTTCAACTTTTATTTCAATCTTCCATTAAAATTGAGAGACTTGAGCAAGTCTAAAGAGCTCTCTATATGAAACAAGAAAGTGTTCAAAGTTTAAAACAATAGAGCAGAAAATATGTCTTGAAAGAGAATGAAAACGAGGCAAGGGTACAGGTCTTAGGCTACATTTCCCTTAAATAAACCAGGCCCAGTCCCATGCTGGTCCCATGGCCACATGTTGGTCCCATGTTGGATCAATGTTGGTCCTGTGTCAATCAAGTGCTTATTAACTTCCACTCAAGTGCCAATCAACTTGGAGTCAATTTCCATTCAAGTGCCAATCAACTTCAACGATTGGTAATAAATTGCAATTGAAGTGGCATCGATTGGAAGGTGAATGGCACTTGATTGCAAATTGAATGGAACTTCATTGATGGTTGATTAAACATTGATTGGCACTTGATTGGAAACGAAGAGGCACCTAATTATTAGTTGACTGGCACTTGATTGTCAGTTGATTAATTTTTGAGTGGAAGTTGATTGGCACTTGATTCAAAGGTGTTTGTCACCTAATTGATATTTGATTTGCACTTGGTAGGAAGTTCATTGGCAAATGATTGGAAGTTGATTTGGCACTTGATTGGAACTTGATAGATGGTTCACTGAAACTTGATTGGGAGTTGATTGGCGGTTGATAAGGACTTTATCAACTTGACTGAAAGGTGATATGTTCTTGATTGTAAGTTGATTGACATTTGATTGGAAGATCATTGGTACTTCTGTAAGGGGCAAGCTTGCGCGCTGCCCTGTAGTTCTATAAATTAACATGTGTTTCTATCAATATATCTTATCAACCGGTAATATAACTATAAAGGTACTTATCAGTACCGACCGGTAACATATGTTTAACCACCAATTAGGGGCTAAGCCTGTGATGTAAGAGGATTAGTATTTGCTACAATATGCTAATGATGTCATGTGTTAATTAACCCACTATATAAGGGACAACATGTTCCTAGTCCGGGGAGTGTGTCTTAGGCGCTAAGACCTCTTGCACCTCTATACTATTTCCAATATCTATTAAAACCTACTGTCTATACCTAGGTGGATAGAACTATAAGATATTACACTATAGTATGGATAAATGTGCATCCTATTATCGAACCAAGTGATCGATATTCATCTCAGTAATAAAGCTTCGGAAACTCTAAGTTCCTTGTGTTGATTGTCCCTGGTATTGGTGTCGCATTGCCAGATAACCCTACAGGCCTACTGACGGGTGGTACGACAGTTACATTGATGCCGTGACCACCAAAACTAGCCTGACAACACAGGGGTTGTACTCTTAGAAATAACCAAGCTTTATGTATCGATATGGACTACATCCGAGGCCTTTATTGATCATTCACATCTATCGGGCAATGGGATTCTTCATTTGATGAGAGGCAGGCTGTTATACAAGCAGTACGAGCTTTTACAAATGGATCTGAAACCCCAGAAACCGATCCACCAGTAACAATACCTGGACAGATAGCACCTCAGGCAGAGGAAGTAATTCCTGCCGGCCAGAATGAGACTGTTATCAGTCAGGGACCTCAATTACCACCGGACGGACGACAGGCGCTTGACCCTGTGGAGGGTAACACTCCACACTCCCTCGATGACTTTAGTACCCCTGTATTTGAAATACAGGGTACTACATCGACTTCTTATGTGAGAAGAAGGGAAGTGGAACGTCCAACCCTAAATCAAGTACCTATCAACGGTTTGTTTGGTAATACACCTACCGAAGCTACTTCTGGTTTTTCTCTAGACGGGTTAGTGGTGGGTCAAATGCTAGACAAGGATCTCCTGGTTAAACTGAAACAGTTGAAGAAAGCAAGAGCCGAGGTTGTGGAGTTGGAGAAGAAAAAGAAATCTTTGAACTCCGATTATCATGAAAAATCTAAAACATTATCCGAAATCTCGACTGATATTGTCACTAAATCATCTCAATTAAAGGAATTGCAACATAAAGGTGCAACTACACAGGTCCAGCTGAATGAGCTTTTACAAACAAATGAGCAGGTAACTGCTCAGGTATAACTGAACTTCTAAGTGATGCATCAGCAGTAGATCTGCAATGCCAGATCTTGCTCAGCCAAGTTACCAATAAATCCATTGCACATACTAACTCTAACAGTTCTGTGAGAACTGGAAGGGGTGGAGTACATGCATCGGTCAGTAACCAAACCGATGGAAACGAAGGGAATGAAGATTCCCGACAGACAATAAGTAACACAGTCCTGAAGTATGATAATACTTTTGTATGGACCTCAGCTACACCTCAGAGTACCACAACTCCTAAGATTCGAACAGGGTTAACCCCTGTAAAACAGGAAAAGATTACTCATAACTCGGCTATTCTAGCCACAGGGTTAGATGTAGTGCCGAGGGCCACAGAAGGACTAATCAAACAGTGTAAAATGATGCACTTTGGTACCACCCTAGATCCTGACGCTGCAAAGCCAAAGGCACTAAAGGTAAAACCTTTTACCGGTGATTCACCATGGTGTAAATGGCTGTCCCATTGGCATAACGTTAACTTATCTAATGGAGCCAACAATCGTCAAGCGCTAATGTCTCTCAAAGAAGCATTAGAGGAGGGGCCCGGCCAAGTGGTCATCCGAGCTTTTGAGAAGAATGGTGACGGTCACCGCCACCCACCTTCTTGTAAAGGTAGGTGAGGAGGACCCGAAGGCCCTCTTGTGCAAGCGGACCCAGAAGCCCGAAAAAGGGACCAGGGTCTTCGGGTTTGCTATACAAGAGCTTGTTTATGAACTATATGCAGGATGTCGACCAGACGCATCCGTAATAGTTCAGGAGGCCACCACACGATTCATAAACGGACTACGAGACCCAGGTTGTCAACAATATCTTAAAGATAAATGGCAACCCGAGATTAGCATGTCCGAATTGTTTGATCTCGCAGACATCTATAAGACTAAGAAAGCTGTGTTTACCACACTATGGACAATAGCCACTATAGCACCATCCGACAACCTAGAAGAATGTATTGGTGTTGCTGCCATCAGCACCAATAAGAAAGGGAAAGATGCTAAACAGTCTCAGAACTCTCTCAATGATAGTTCAAATACCGAAATAGAAACTTTGGTAAAAGAACTAGTAGTGAAGCAGGTTAAGAAATCTAATACTAGTAAGAATTCCCGCAAGGCATGGAAAAAGAAACAGATCTGTCAGCAGTGTCAGGTCTTGGGGCATATCGCACCTGAGTGTCGAGCTCCAGCTCCAGTACCTAAAGAGGATTCCACAACTGACCAGGGAACTGCTCAGGAAAACTAGGCCAGGGTGATGCTAATGGCATAGTATCACCCCAAACCTCAGTAAGCCGAGCCAACCCGATTAGTGGCGGGACGATAGTCACTACTAACCCCGGTCAACAGTGTTTCAACGGGGTCTGATCCACCTTCAGGGAACACTACCGACAGGACCGAGCTCATGGGAACTGGAATGAGGAGTCATGGGCCCACACTATTGCACAGATCAGCGGGGGTATTGAAACAATATCGACCGGGAAGTGTACTCTATTAAGGGGTAAACTTTGGTATGTATGTTTGTCCGTCTTCGGGCAAAGGGGTTAATTTCTTCTCGACACAGGCGCGTTTCACTGGCTAGTCAGGAGGCAATTCATGTCTCTGTTAGGTCGACAGTCTGAGATTCCTCAGGAAGGAATAAGGGCTCAAACGGCTACCAGAGATAATATGCAAACATATGGCAAGACTGTTTTGCAGATATTAGTAAATGGCAGGACGTACTTGATCAGTCCCACCTTTGCCGATATCACCGATGATGTCATCCTAGGTATGGATTTTGCTGCTCTATATGGAGTAACAGTAAATACCAGTACCAGGAAAGTAAGGATTCAGTCACCTTTTGATCACACTATTCAGTTTGAACTCCGAGTCGAATCTGGTACTGCCTCTGTAGTGCAAACCACTAAACTCAGCCCTGGACAGATATCTGATGTATTGGTTAGCTGTGTGAGTGTGCAGGGGAACCGCCAATCAGTATTTGAACCTGATCAGTCCACCCTAACTTCTCTTGGACTGGAGGGCTTGGATACAGTAATTGTTAACCCTCGATGGACTGTGATACTGATAGGTAATCCGACTACCAACACCGATTGGTACCTCAGCCCGTATTGTAAGTCACGAGTCGCCACATGACACTGAAATGCATGTCTCCACGATGGGAGTGCCCCCATCCTCCAGCCTTTCTATGCATTTAATACCATTAGTCATGGACTCCTATTAGAAGTCAAGTAGTGATGGTATAACCTAAGCATATGGACAAAAATTCATAAAACCCTTTTTAGTATGTCTGTTGCCATGGAAACCATTATCTTGGCCTAGAACACCAAATTTCAGCAAATAGTGTGAGGAACTAATGGTTTAGTGTATACAGAGACCACATCTGGTACAACAAGTTCTGAAAAAATCGTGAGGTTTCAGGGATTTTTTAAGGTGGGATGCTAAAAAACGACCAAAAATCGGCAATTTTTTCGCAGAAATGTACGATCCGTAAAGGAAGAGTTAAAGGAGGAAGACCATCAGGAGGTCATTTATAAGCTATCCCCATATGGGACTGGTTTCGCTGCCCCTGGGAACCTCTTGGTCAAACTGATATGGTTCAACACCAGGTGGACACTGGCAATGTCCGGCCTATTAAGCTGCCATACTGACGTCTTCCCATAGCTAAAAAATCTGCTATGGAAGACGAGGTAAACAAAATGCTGGCAGAAGGTATCATTTCTCCCAGTGATAGTCCCTGGTCCAGCCCTGTTGTCATGGTGACAAAAAAGGACGGGTCACGTCGGTTCTGTATCGATTGGAACTGAACGGAGTCACCAGGAAGAATGCATACCCCTTACCTCGTATCGATGAATCCCTGGAGTCTCTCGTTGGAGCTGAATGGTTCTGCACTCTCGTTATTCAATCTGGGTATTGGCAGATTGGAATTAATCCAAAAGATAAAGAGAAAACTGCATTTGTGACACATATGGGGTTATACGAGTTCAATGTCATGCCATTTGGACTTTGCAATGTCCCAGCAACGTTCGAGGCGATGATGGAATCCATGCTTAGGGATTATTTTTGGAAGAAATGCCTAGGATGATGTCATCGTCTATGGAAAAACTTATCAACAGTGTCTTGATAACCTCTGTGCTGTGCTAGATCGATTACAAACCAAAGGTTTGAAACTGAAGCCTAAAAAGGCTCAGCGCAATTATTGTACCACGAAAAGGGAACTCTTTGCTGTGGTCGTCTACACGAAGAATTACCGGCATTTTCTCTATTGTGGAGATTTCGTGCTACGTACCGCCCATTCCACACTCCAATGGCTCCTTAATTTTAAGGATGCCGAAGGGATGATAGGGAGATGGCTGAACCACCTCTCTGAGTTTGTTGTGACCAATGCTCACATTGAACACAGGAGTGGTGCTACGCATGGTGAGTACTGTACTGATTTTGGAATTTTGGAATTACATGCAATGTTATCGTAATAACAATTTAGGTAGGATTTGTACTAACAACATATAGTTAAGCTATTTGGAGAATGTGAATTATGATGATTCTGATCATGATGTAATCTTGTTTTCCTTTGTATTACTAATTAACTAAAGGTTATTAATTATTACATATAAGTGATTGAATAAGGGGTTTCTAGTGTCGGTTATTAACCGTTATTAAATTTTTAACTATAAATGTTATTATAATTTTGTGGGAACTATAACCTGATAAGGTAAGGGGCTGGGAAATTTATAAGTTAGTATGGGGAAGGGTTGTAATGACCTTACCTCTAGTGGCTATAATTATAGATATTTATCACAAATTACTCTTGTTATAGTAATTTTTTTTGTAGATCTATTTGTCATTCAAAGATGAAGAATTATGTCAGATTCTTTTGTTTTTAACTGGCTTATGCCATAATTATGTATTCTATGGGGTGTAGTTAATTTATATTTATTGCTTTAGCTCATCCTTTCTCTCTGCTTGTAACCCTCAACAGAACATTGAGTTGGGTACTCCTTTTGGGGGGGATTGTCTTTTCCCTAGTTGCTTGTGAATAGGTTTGTATATTTGTGTATAGTTTCTATCAACGAGTAATGTCAACTGTTAGGGTGAATGATTTCTTGGAATTGAGAGGACTTAAAAAGGTACATTTAAATACCAGAAGCATGTATAAAAAGAGAGATGAAATTTTTGATAATTTAAACGGTACTGATATTGTAACTATGAGTGAGACTTGGCTCCATCCAGAGTATGATGACAGTCAAATATTATGGGAAGGTATGAAACTATATCTCTTAGACAGGGTACGTAAAAAGGGAGGTGGGGTGTGTGCCTACATACGAGATGACATAGACATGGATGTTAAACTTAGAATAGATTTATGTATTTCTAATAAAGACATAGAATGTCTTGTGCTTGATGTTAAGGTAAAGAACTTACAGACTATGCAGGTTGCTACCTTGTATCGACCACCGTCAGGTGCATTAGATGGCTTTTTTGAGCACTTGTTTAAACTTTTGAAAGTCAGAGATGACGAAAATGTTGAACAGTGGCTGCTGGGCGACTTAAACATAAATATTTTGAGAGAGAAATTACAAGGTACTAAAAGACCTCATGATTTGTGTAGAGAATATGGTTATCACATGTTAACATGTCAATGTACAAGGCTGTTTAAGAAAATTGTCTCTTGTTTGGATAATATTTTGTCAAACTTCAGTGGAGAAACATGTTCAGGTGTATTAAACTACCTTGTTAGTGACCATCTTCTGGTTTTTGCTGTGAAAACTAATGATAAAATTGAATACATAAAACAGAAGTTTTGGGTAAGACAGTATAGAAATTTTAATACTGACCAATTTTTGGACTGGCTATGTGAGGCTGATTGGGATGTTTTTTTATGATTTACATGATCCAGATGCTGCATGGGAATTTATTGAAAGTCATATTACATGTTATCTCGATACAACCTGTCCCTGGGTAGAGAAATTAGTGGTAAATCGGAGAAAGGGCTGGATGACACCTGACATCTTGTCACTCGTGCACGAGCGGGAAGATAATGTGGATATGTTCCTTAAGACTGGGGATAGTGTGTATTTGGATGAGGCAAGAAAGCTAAGATGTAGGATTAACAAAAATGTACGATATGCCAAGGCGGCTCATGTGAAAAAGAGTTTGGAAGATGAGAAGGATAATCCTAAGAAGTTTTGGCGAATAATTAATAGGTTATTGAAACCGTGTGTCGAGATTGAACCTCCAGAGATACTAGGTGATGACAACATGATGAAGTTGAAGCAGGAGTCAGTTGACTATATAAATAAGTATTTCTCAAATATTGGAAGTGAACTAACACAAAATATAATTGATTCGGGACATCCTGCTAGACAGGTTTACCAAGAGCCAGTGATGGAAAATAGCTGTGAAATTATAGTGGATGCAGGTCTTGTGGAATTATTTGTAAATGAAATAAATGTGAATAAAACATCAGGCATAGAGGGTATTAGGAGTGATATCCTCAAGCTAGCGCTGCAGTTCTTGTTACATCAGTTTACTTGGTTAATACAATTGTCATTCGATACTGCTATTTTTCCTGATTGCTGGAAAATAGCGAGGGTATGTCCTATACCTAAATCCGGTAATCTAAAATTAACGAAAAACTGGAGACCAATCTCCCTCTTACCTGTACCATCCAAAATTGCGGAACAAATAATGCACATCCATTTAACTGATATAATTGAGAGGCGCAGTCTTCTAAGTAAACAGCAGTATGGTTACAGGAAGGGTGTTGGCACTGGTGATGCCATCTTCAGTTTTCTAAACAATATCTACGAGAGCAGAGACAGGGGTCATCTAACAGGAGCCTGTTTTTTAGATCTAAAAAAGGCGTTTGACAGTGTGCACCATGGTTACCTTATAGAGTTACTTGGCAAAATTGGCTTACATAATAAAGTATTAAACTGGTTAATGTCGTATTTGACAAAGAGAAGTCAATATACAAAAATAGGTTCATTTAAGTCAGTGGTAAATGAAGTGAATTTTGGTGTCCCACAAGGGTCTGTGTTGGGCCCGCTGTTATTCATTCTATATATTGATGATGTAAAAACAAGAATAAGTCCATGTAAATTCTCTTTATATGCTGATGACCTGGTGGTTTACTCAGCAAATAACAAAATAGATCTAATAATTGACCGATTGCAAAACGCCATCAAGGAGGTTGGCCAATGGTGTACTGAAAAAATTTTAACGGTCAATACGGACAAAACAAAAATCTGTTGGTTTGGGAGTTCTCCCAAACTAAAAAAATGTAAGGATAAAAAATTTTATCTGTATAGTGATATGCTTGAAACTGTGAATAGTTATTCATATTTAGGACTTAAAATTGATTCTAACTTAAATTTCATTCCGTCTTTAAATGACTTGATCTCAAAGGTTCATGTTAAGCTTTTTATGTTCAGTAAATAGCGTAATCTGTTAACTGAAAATGCCGCTGTACAAGTTTATAAAAGCACAATTATGAGTCTTTTTGATTTTGCAAGCTTTGTTCATGATGGAGGAAGTGATGTAATGCTAGAGAAACCGGAGGGAATGCAGTTGAGGGGACTCAAAACCATATACAGGGGCAAAAATATGACAGATGACGACATGTATGTCGCGGCTGGCATTACCACATTGGCAGTATGACACCAGAGACTTTTGTTGAGCTACATGTATAAATTGTCCAAAAAAGATGAGTGGATTGATCACAGTGAAAGGCGAGAAGGACTGCGCTCCGAGGCCAGTATAAAGTTCAAGACTTTCAGGGCAAGGAACAATGGTTATCATAATTCACCCCTATTCAGGGGTAAAAGCCTATGGGACAACTTGGGCTCGTGGTACCAATTGAGTGCTGATAAATTCACCTTCAAGAAAAGAATAAATGCTATACAGGATCTAACTAAACAGAGTAACAACCCTGCACAGGCGGATGGCGATTAGGTAAAGAGAGATGTATGAGTCCTAGGGGATGGGTTGTAATGACTTCACCTCATTTTCAGAGTCTCATCCTCTCTCTTATGGGATGATTGTCCTGCGCTGCTGGGAGGGGTTGTAATGACTCCATCTAGCCGTGCATGACCATTATTATTTATTGTTTTGTGAATGAAGCTCTGGATGGGTTGTAATGACTTAACTGGGCTTCTATTCATAATTGAATCCTAATGGTGACCATCCGTCCAGCTACATGGGCTCTCATTCAAGTGATATCACTATCCTTAGGTGCCATAATCTCATAATTTCATAATTTTAGGGCTGACAATAATAATTATTGGTCGCTTATGTCATGTTTCTAGTGAAACATATTGCTTCAGATATGTAGAATATAATTAAGTCTCCTTATTGATCATAATTCCGTTATACAAATTTGTCTATCAGCTTTTTATTGAGCATTAGTATTTATGGGGGATTAATCACCTCCAACCTTTGCAATGATAATCATTCGTCGATTGTACATAATTTAACCTGTTACTTTTGTAAATACACTCCAATTTAGTTATTAAGCTTTATATACATATTGTATGCTTCATCTTCACCTATATACATCATATCATTATACTCATTAGAATGTGCTGGACAAACGAAACTGTTGTATGACTAAAAGGAATCACCATATTGTCAGATTTCATCACTCATTTTAATTTGTGACTTGACAATAAAAACCTTCAACCCTTAAAAAAAATATCAATGTTGACTGTTTGTCACGTATCCCCGTACAGAAATGTCATCGAATAGACTGTACAGATTGTGGAAATCACAATGCAATAACTGCGTCGGTAACTATGCTTATTCCCAACTGGACTCTCCAGGATTTGGGAAGGAAACAGTTGAAAGACCCTATCATTTCCAAAGTTAAGCTTTGGATCGAGAATGGTAAACCTAAACCCACTAGGCCGACGTTGTCTATAGAACACAAAGAAACCCGAGCTCTAATAGCTCAATGGAATGACTTGTGTATCAGGGACAATGTCTTGTGTCGATGGAGGACCCGACCGGGTAGAAGGAAAAATTTACAGGCTGTGGTTCCTTATGAACTCCGCCTGGAAATGGACTTCTGCCACGGACACAGAACCTCGGCACATTTTGGAAGGGAAAGAACGGAACAAAAGATAAAATCCCGCTACTATTGGCCAGGTATGACGGAAGACATCCGTCGATGGGTAAAACATTGTGACAAATGTTGTCTGGCTAAGCCAGGACGCGGCCTAGGGAAGCTTCCATTAAGCCAAGAGATCTTTGGTGTCCGTTTCGCCCATAATTATATCTTTGGATATCATTAGTGGATTCCACACTACCTCGGCAGGCAACACATGTATGATGGTAGTGCAGGACTACTATACCAAGTACGTCCAGATATATCCCCTATCGAACCATACTTCCGTTACCTGTGCAATTGGATTCCACGTGAGAATTGGATTCTCATGTGGGGAGCTCCATTAATGTTGCATTCTGACCAAGGCCGAGAATTTGAGTCTCGCCTTTGGGCCGAGATGTGTGAGAAGGCGTACATCTGTATACGAATCCCTAATGACCTCAAAGATTCAATCGGACACTTATAAGCTGCCTCACCACTATGGTGAATGAACATAAAGACGACTGGGACGATCAATCTCGCTATGTGGCACACGCTTATAATGCTACCAAGCACGCATCGACCGGATGCACCCCTAACCTACTGGTTATGGGAGAGGCCAAATTACAGAAAGTGGCCTACGATACTGGACTGAAGACCCGATGGTTTGCACCAGGGGACTTAGTAGTTCACTATAGCACTCCACAAGGCAATGAGAAAGTCAATTACGATTGGGTTGGACCTCTGGAAGTTTTAGCAGTGATCAATGAGACCACCGTTCTTCTAGAGAAATCTAGGTCACCTGTCTCGGATATGGCCAGGCCGTTACGGCGGAGTTGACACAAAGCTAGTGGTGATAAATCAGTTCCTAGATAAGGCTGTACACCACAGTGCTTTGATTGGTTTTGTTGTTTTTGTTGTAGACTACCCTCCCTTCCCCCTTATACCCATAGCGGTATCATATGGTCCTATGAATGGAATAAAAAAATACAGAATGAGAAGTACAACCTCATGGTAACTACAAAATCTTATATCCAGTCAGGGTGCTATATATATTTGAACCAGGGTAGGTGGACAGGCATCACCTGCATTTATCATTTTATGAGAATGTTTGATCCACATATCACTGTGTGTTTTATTATGTACCAGGGTGAACCGACTTGGGTCAAATAGATGTTGACAGTACCATGGCCAGACGCAAATGAAACACTTTGTGCAGTATCAACGAATCAATGATCCGAGGCGACCCGATGGGGACGTCAACAATCATAATTGTCTCCTTATTTGGTCAAGAAGCTTTGGGGCCAAACGCGGGTGGCCTTAGCTTGCGGGACGCTGATTGGTTGTTCACACCATCCGATTCCACTGGATAGCCTCCTATAAATAGGCGCTGTAGAGATCAGAGTTCAGAATTGTCTTACGATTAGAACTACAGTCAACATCTCCTAGTAGGTTTGACTGGCATTCTGATACGAACAGCATGGCTGCAGCAGATAACTTGACACCAGGAGAGGAAGAGAGGTTGCTGGCATCGGATGGTGAGGAAGGTACTGATCGGCATTCGACCGACCAGGGTACCACACCTCGAACCATACCGCCACCTCCCCCTCCACTACCGGGGCAGGGAGTACCGAAGCCGGTAGTACTCAAGGAGGAGGCCATGGAGGTCGACTCTACTGAGACTACTGCTAAGCCATGCTAAGAAAACACAGGAGGCTGATGCTGTCAAAACAGACAACCGGCTGAATGTGACGTTAGAAAGTCTACAAGACAAGAATGGCCGTCACTGGGTGCCTAAACTGATCAACCCCGATACCGATCTGTTGGACGACAAAGACTGGATGAGCAACACAGACCATCCAATAGATTGGTATGTGGACGAACTCATCTTACTTCTCGACTCCAACAACCTGACACTGGGTCATGAGCTTCGGACGAAGCTCAACTACTCATGGAGGTACTACGCTCCAGGCGACCCCTGCCCCTTTCAAAGGTGCCAGGAGCGTTCGGGTGCTAGGCCTGCAATAAGGTGTGCCAGCATGGCTCACTTTGCTCGGCATTTGTGCGAGAACCACCTCCCAACCCACCTCCTCGTCTATTGTGTACCAGCAGACGAAGGCAGGACGGCCTGCCAGCTGTGGGATGATGGTGAATACCACCGGAATGCTCGTCGAGGGATAGTGGTACGCCATCTGATGAAGAACGGCTACCACCAACACCTTTTACCTAGGGCTCTCGGTATGGTGACTACTTGTTGGGAGGCCAAGGTTGGGGAAATCTGCAATGGCCGCCTCCAGAAATGACAAGTAGCTAACTGCCTGATCAATCAGTTCAAACTCATGGACCATGAGTGGGACCACTGTATCAGCAAGATGAAGGGCTATGGACCCCAACAGGAGTTGGGTGAATCTGGGTTCGATGTCTTACTGAAGGAGCAGGACAATGAACCTGCCTGTGTCGGTTCTAAGCACTCCCGGCAGCCCACTAGAAAACCTTCTGGTGCCAGGGACGGGTCATTGGGTCCACCCCCGAAGGCTAAGACCCCGGCCAAGAAGCCTGATCCCAAGTCAAAGCCGAAGCCATCTGGCGCCTGATCAACTAAGAAGTCAGGTGGCACTACCGCTACCGGCTCTCTATCGAGGGCCAAGATGCAGGAATGCAACGAGGTGACTTCTATCATGCAAGGTGTGTGGACCACCGACTCTGCTAGTGTTATCCGTCAGACCTACCTAGAGAGCCAAAAGCAATCTTTGAAGGTCTTGGATGACATTAAAATGAAACCCTCACAGACCCGGCCCATAGCATCCACCTCGAGCACTGTCAGCAGTATGAGTGCTCTGAGCTTGGATGTCGGTGGCCGGGCCACTGGCACGTCTACCCAGTCGCCTCATGGTATTAACTGGAGCGGCTCCACAGCTTCGGTAGCACCTGGACTGGAGGGACTACCTCATCAGGACTCCCGCTCTTGGCGGAGCTCCTCTAACTCCGACGGTGCGTCGGTTTCCACTGGAGTGGCCAGACCCCTGTTACCTGGACCACTTCCAGAAGAGAACAGTGAGTTCTCGGAGCGGATGAGTGCCCCAGTGTGTAAGCTTCAAGACTCACTGACAGACTCACCGAACCCTAGCCTCTCAGGCAGCGACTTTTGAACAGTCGTTACTAAAGGCCTCTTCTATCTTGTCCAAGGAGGATGAGAGAAAGAGGTCTAAAGAGAAAGCAAGGGCTCAGGCATAACTGGAAGGTCACAAGGAGCAGGTCTCCTGAGACACTGCCTTCGATAAGGCACGCCACGAGGAGATAACTCTGAAATGGAATCTGGCCTCTTCACACTTCTATCGACAGTTCAGAATGTCCCTGGAGGCCCGGGAGAGGAAAGGCTACCCGACGTTGGCGCCGATGAGTAGCCACATCTTAGGGCCCAGCATGACATCGGACCCGAGGATGACAGCCCCTCCAGGCTGGCAGGCCATGGGCTCTCAGACTCACATGTTCCACATGATGGGAATGAGGGATGCTAGTAGCCTGACAGGTCAGGGAATGCCACCACCTGGCTTCCCTATGGTGCCACTGGCTGGGTTGCTCACACTCCGTCCTACAGGAGTTGATGATCAACCCGCTGAGGAGTACAAACCTCCTACAGAGGATGTCTCACCGGCACCGCAGGAGCAGATGGACACTGAAGCTCCTGTAGAGGAGGACAAGCCACGTGGAGATGATGACACTACCTAGTCTAGGTAGCTAATCTCCATCTCTATCGGATGCTGACCTGGCTATTACCTTGGACTAACCTGATCGGTAAAGGACTCGGATGACCCCAGTAGCCGTGCTGCATTACCAACAGAAGGATGATAGTGCCTTATCTACAAAGGACGATCTCTTATAAACTGTTATCACTAGACTGTGGAAGAAGGATACGTGCCATGTGTTGCACTTAGTGAAGCTAGACTTTTTACTATGGAGTTTATAAGTATTTATAATATCCTACCCCTATTGGACTTTCACAGATTAAATTGTTTTATGAAACGAACACAAAAGACAAGTTGGAGTTTCCCCTGCATATTATTTTATTGGACTAACACAGACGTCTGTGTTTTACACTTTGACTGCTATATAGGGCTGAATACATAGTGGGTCCTCCTTAGAACCCTTCCGTTGTAAACCAGACCCAGAAGATGGAATCTACTCACTAACTGGAAAGACTATGTTGTGACATTAACTTATGCCATATATATTACGTTATTCATCAACACATAATATATTCTTGGCTGATATTTCATTGTTCTCTTACGAGTGGTTTATAGAACTGTTTAAATAATGCTACCAATGTCTTTTTCAAAAACCCTGTACACATTCTTGAGGGCGGTAGTGTAACAGGCAAGCTTGTGCGCTACCCTGTCGTTCTATAAATTAACATGTGTTTCTATCAATATATCTTATTGACCGGTAATATAACTATAAAGGTACTTATCAGTACCGACCGGTAACATGTGTTTAACCACCAATTAGGTGCTCAGCTTGTGATGTAAGAGGATTAGTATTTGCCACGCGTTACCTGTAAGGTTCCCGCCGTTTCTAATTGCAATCAATATGCTAATGATGTCATGTGTTAATTAACCCACTATATAAGGGACAACATGTTCCTAGTCCGGGGAGTGTGTCTTAGACACTAAGACATCTCGCACCTCTATACTATTTCCAATATCTATTAAAACCTACTGTCTATACCTAGGCGGATAGAGCTATGAGATATTACACCATAGTATCGATAAAAGTGCATCCTTTATCGAACCAAGTGATCGATGTTCAACTCAGTAATAAAGCTTCGGAAACTCTAAGTTCCTTTTGTTGCTTGTCCCTGGTATTGGTATCGCATTGACAGATAACCCGACAGGCCTACCGACGGGTGGCACGACGGTTACACTTCATTGGAAGTTAATACACACTTGATTGAAGTTTGATTGGCACTTAATTGATGCTTGGTTGGAACTTGATTTGTTCTTGATTGGCACATGATTGCTAGTTGATTTACACTTGAGTATTCCTAGTTGATTGATGGTTGATTGGTACTTGATTGATACTTATTGCAAGTTGGTTTGTCCTTGATTGGAACTTGATTTGCATTTGATTGATGGTTGATTAGAACTGATTGGCACTTGATTATTGATTGGAACTTGATTGACACTTGATTTCAGTGGTACCTGTTGGGAAGTTAATCAGCAGCTGGTTGGCATTTTATTGGAAGTTGATTGGCAATTCATTGAAAAGTAATTGGAGTCCTTCTATCCTTACTTTCATCTATCCATGCTTTCGTCCATCCACCCATCCATTTATCCATCCAATGGTAGTGGGAATGGATACATTTTTGAGCTATGGGAAAGTCTGTCCTTATTGCTGATAAACTGCACACAACCAATAGTTGCCAAGGTGATATGACCTAGATTACAGTGACTTGGAGCTTCCCCACAGTATATTTTGAGGCCCTAATTTTCTTAATTAAAGGGACTGTTGATACTTGTGATTGATGTGTGAGCCTGCTACAGTATGTGTCTGTATGGGGCCTAAGGCTTTGTCTATTGGGGAATTTCGGAATTAAACCTATAAATAATCAAAATTGGAAGGGCTTCAAAATCAACTATATATAAGGAAATTTGCCTAGATAACCACACCAGCAGTTGCCCGTATATCTTAGCTATGCCCACTTTATCTCATATACCTGAAATCTGCCTATAGGTGGGGTTAAAGCCTTGTTTACCAATTTTTCGGTGAAGAATACCCCAAAATAGCATAGATTTCTCCATAGGACCAGAAACCCAATATTTAGCAAGGTCCCAGCTTTCAAAGTACGCAATAAATATAATTTCTATTATACATGTGATCTGCCAGTAGTAATCATAAGAAACTCGGCCAAGGGCCAGGAGCTAAAGTGGTCAGAAAGGTGGGGTCAGGGGCCCTTGCCTCGTTTAATAAACTACTCATTGTGGAAGGATGGAACTTGTAGTATCATTATATCAGTTTGGAGAAATCCTACTTTGTCTAATATGGTTTGTTCTGAAAGCCTAGAATCCACTAGTGAATAAAAGGGAGGAGAGAAAAAGAGGGTTTATTCCCTGTGGCCCACGTGATATTTCTGGAGGCAGCGATCATCTTATTCATGTGTCAAGTGTGATTAAACTGGGTTTTTTTTTCCATATATGATATAAGGAGTCAGATTACACATGTACATGATTATTGAGAAGGCTTTCAAATACGTGATTTGAGCTGTAAACATTATGATATTACAGATTATCCCCTAGGTGCCCAAGCGCGCTTTAAAGCGCGGTTTGGGGCTTAAATGGGGCTTAAATAAATGTATATTGAAGGAAACTATCATCCGGGTACTTCTACTGGTCCAATCTGCAAAGTTAGACCCTCTATAGAACGGCCATGACCTCCCCATCACAATACAACCATCCATTTTTCTCTATCACCCTTATACCTAACACAGGTAGTCAAAATTTGAAAATGATTCATTAGAGGGCCACCCTCCAAGGGGCTAAGACCAGACATGACACAATTATTACGCTAGATCATATATATCCAATGTCCCATATTCCCATTAGATTCTAAAAGAAATGTTCATATCCATAGAGATAATCCATGCATTGTTACTAGCACATTGTGTCTCCTGAGTGGTAGTAAACATATATATGCAGAATTGAATGAGGCCTCAGAATTACAGGTATTATGGATAGGGGGGATCTATATAGAACACAAGAAAGACCAAATGCTACCAATGACAACAAATGGAATGTTTTGGTAACTATGGTTACCAAACCTGACCAATAAATTTTATGTCCTTAACTGAAAGTCTTCACTGAGTTATGAGTATTCAGGAAATGCAATACAGAGCCAATATAAAAAGATAAGATCAAAATAACACATGGGCTTATCAACAAAGTAATATAATTGTGAAATAATGTAAAATCTTCAAATAATTCTGGGCACCAAAAGGTTATCAGTAGGCATCATTTATGGGATTTCAGATGATCAGGGTAACAAGATAGGGTGTATTAAACCTGATAGATAGCATATAAAGTTTATCGTTATAGCACATTCAGGTCTATATTGTTTTACACTAAATTTCGGGCCTTAGGGGGTGTCATTACCTTTCAAAATCTGTTTGAATCATGTTGATATTCCTACTAGAAGTGAAATGGTGGTGGTCTAAGCTAAAAACATGGGTATGTAGTGTTCTACCCCTCAATGTTCAATCGAATCTTTCGATAAACAACGAAGAACAACTATTCAGGTTCCAGTTAAAACTTTATTGTCTAATAACACATAGGCATCAGCCGTTCTCGATCACAGTTACAGGTGGCAGAGTTTGAACTCTATAACAGGTTCGACACTAGGCCTTCTAGTGTCTACAGTTGATACTCCACATACACCTCCTCTGTGCAGCAGCACAGAGGAGTACTAGAATATGGTAGCCGGGCAGCCGCCAACCATCGCTCACGATGGTCAGTCGGGGCTGGACTGACCTTGAGGAAGGCCGTACAACGGCCTTATATACACCGGAGTCGAGGGCCACGTGACCAAGTGGTGACGTGGCGCTGGACTCCAGCGCCCCCAGGCGTCAGGTAATAGAGGTGCTCTCGATGTCGCCCACGAGGACCATGAAGGTACCTCGAAGACAACACGGGACCACCACACCACCCCCCACTAGACTGAAACGAGGTCTCTGAAAATTCAGAGATCCCGGATCAGTCTAAACAATTAGATAATAATATGAACTACTGGATCCGTCGACATGGTCGACAGAAACAGTAGAGGAATATATAGAAATATAGTTTCTACTGTACTGTAGAAAAAAAATTATTATCACAGTTAATTATAAGGCGTTGCTCCATCCAACGTAGGAGACCAGTGTCGAAACACTGCTTCACGACCTGCTCCTGGTCGATCCGAGGGAGGCACGACCGGGTATGGCAACCAGGGTCGTGTCGTTTCCTCCCTGTCTCGTTGAGAAGCTCGTTCCAGCGTAGGAAGCCCATCGATAGTGTACAGTACTACTATGATGGTCCTTCGACCGTGAGGCCAAGGATGTGTGGCACCACCGGGCCCTAAGACCAGGGTGGCGTCGGATCCACACAGCTTCGCAGGAAGGTCCGGGGACAGGAAAGGTACCCCCACTCGTGGAGGGTACACCGTCGTCCGGGAACGAGTTCCCGGGGGTTCCGTGCTGACATCGAGACTCTGTTCGATGTCAGCGATCCAAGCTGAAGAGGAGGAGCAGTAGTATCATACTACTGATCCTCCAACCTCACGAGATGGACCCTGTAGCGGCGTCGATTTCAGCCTGCTCTCCGTCAGTGCGCTCACCCTCATGTGAAGCACTGGCGGCTAGCTGGCCCGAAAACGTCGGCGACTCCGGCAATGGGGCCACACGGTCCATTGTCGTACTCCAAGCCTCGTTAGAGGTCTCGGGTGCATCCCGGGAGTCTCCCTCAGCATCTGAGTGGAGAACGGCCGAGTCTGCTGAGTCGCTTCCGTCGTCGCTCTCCCGACCTTCAAGGTCGTCCTTGTCTCCCTGGTCAGGGGGAGCCGTTGGAGATTGATCGACGACATCGACGTCCCCGTCTATATCCATCGACTGTTCCACCTCGGCAGGTTCTACTGCTTGAGCGGAAGCCGACGGGTCCGGGCAGACGGCTACACTCGCCGGGGCCAGAGGTGTGATGCCATGAAGATCCGGATGGATCCTCGGTGACACCACTCTCTGAACCCGTGGCGGTGTAGGCTCGGTGGCTCCCGAGAGGGTTATCAAGGGAGCCGAGGAGGAAGGCAGGGCTGCTGGTGGGTAGACGGAGGCACCGAGAGACCTACCCGGGGTGTCAGGCTTGTCCTGCACCACCTGCTCTCGGCCCAACATCGTCATAGCCGAGCTCAGACTGTCAATCTTTGGAGATAACTCTCTCAAAGGATTCGTCTGGCGCCGCCAGCGTCCTGACGTCAGGGACCACTCCACCCATGAGGTACCTCTGCGCTTCGCGAGAGGGCTCAGTTCGAACAGGCTTCAGGGTTCGGACGCCATGGTGCTTGTCCTTCATCCATTCCGAGAGTTCGACCCTGAAGACTCTAAAGAATTCACGGTCGATTTCCTCCCAGCCTTCTATGATACTATCCCTCTTGGTGATATCATATTGGGCCTGTGACTCAAAGTTATTGAGACGCGTTCGGACATCGGTCAGATGAGAGTCCATCTCCATCTGAACGGTCTGGCGTGCCTCATCCCTAAGAGCCGGAAGGAGCTCGTTACGGATGGCCATGTTTGTTCTATCAAACAGGCCGAACAAGTAGGCACTCGCTTCCTCACGGAATGCCTCACCGAATTTGTCGATAGCAGGGCTACCCGTCATCTGTAGAAGTCCCTTACAACGTTCCACGAACGTCTTGGGGACCCCACGTTCGACGCCATCGCCGTATGCAGGCTGTGCCAACTCCCAACGCAAGGTTGCTGTCGGGGTGTCGGCGCCTGTCACAACGTTGGAGAAGGTAGCTCCTGCTGCCGAGGTCAGTGTCGCGCCTCCCACGTGGACACGCGGCGTGGCAGCTGGGGTGCTGCCCTCCGCCGCCACAGGGGGTTTGACAGGGGGAGACGAGTTGGTGGTCACCTTGGGTTGTCGATCACGACCACTCCAGGATTCCACCGTTTTGCCTCCAGTTTTAGCACCACTGGTGCTTGGTTTGGCCGAACCGGTCGAAGCAGTCTTCGACTTTTTAGGAGCCGGGGCCGGGGCGGCTTTCGATGCCTTTTCGGGCTTCGAGGGAGCAGCCTGCGGCTTAGGCTTCTTGGGTTCAGTCGAACCGACAGACTTTCCAGCCTCTGTAGAGTGGGGCCTCTTGTTCCCACTCGTAGAGGCTGTTGGTCCTGGGTCTCGAGGATGACTTGCCTTCCGCTTCTTCAGTTGCTCTACCCTGAACTCGGGGTAGGCACCATAGAAAGCGGGCATCAGTTCCGGTCTGATATACAGGCGCTTCGTAGACGGGGGTGCGGGGGCCATCCGCATCCAGTGTCTAGTCGGCGCGCCTGTCTTCTCATTCCGTTCACACTTTCCAACCAGCGTCTCCACTAGTTGGATAGCGCCCTCGGCGTTGTACTTATGGGGCTGCTTGTACGACTTGAGATGACGCGTCATCAAGCCCCTTCGTGAGGTCACGAAAGGGGGAGAGGTCGGGTCATCAGGGTCCTGATAACATGGAATGGTCTTTTCCACCTTAACACAACCGAACTGCGGATGGATGGCTCGATGCTCTTCAACCAAGTGTCGAGCATACCTGCCGTCTGTCGCGTATACGCGAGGGGGGAACCCCTTCCGTGTGCAGTTCTCGAAAGCACACTGCTGCCCTGGGTTGAAGATGCGCCATGCAAATCCAATCCGCTGTCGCTCGGGCAGCGACACCCCCGACGAGTCTGAGGCATTCGTGATATTCTGGATCATCGAGACATACCAGTCAATGGCATGACTATCATCCGAATACCACTCGTCGTCGTCACTACCATCCTTTCCGACGAGACTAGGGAGTACCACTTGACCATTCTTGCGGTAGTCCTGAAGCTTGGTCAGTGGCCTGTCATCGACGTACTCAGTACGTCGCTTGGCAGTGATCGCTGACAGCCGCTTCCACTCGTCGACAGCCTTGGCCGTGTCTGGGGGTGAGGATACGGTGCTCTCCACGGCACCGGCATCGACCTCCGACGGCTCGGTTCCAGGTTCCGGGGGTGCAGTAGACTCGCTACTCCTTTCCCGGGCTGGAGCCTTCTTGGCTGCGGATTCCTTTTTGCTACCTTCCTTCTTGGGCACCTTAGGGATCTTGAAGTCTTTCAAGGTCCCCTTGGATGCCTTCGATTCAGTGGGCTTCTTGCCCTTAGAACCTGAAGGGGTAGCACTTTTTGATGGAGCAGGTGTCGACGGCTCGTCGAACTCCATCTCATCGGGGGAGGAGTCCCTCAGCAGCCGCGACTTTCAAGTCGCGCTTCTGCTGCTTAGATGCCTCCTTCGCCTTCCGGCGGAGCTCCTTCTCCCACTCCTGGGACTCGGCCAAGGCTTTCTGTGCATCCTCGATCTGCTTCAGAAGAGCTGCACTTTTAGCCGAGGTAGACTCGAGCTCTTGCTCGCGTCTGGTCCTCTTGGACTTCTTCTTCTTCTTCTTCTTCTTCTGCGACTTGTGGCTCGCCGAAGAGCTGTACCCTGACTGCTCGTCGGACGAGGACCCCATGGTTCTTCCTGAACTGCTGGGTTCCACCAGGGAGAGAAGACTCCGGGTCTCGAACCGTTCTCAGACGGGACGAGACGTTGAAGAGGATCTTGAAGGTGTTTCGATCCGCACTCTGGCAGGTCGAAGCCTCGAAGGTGCCTTCGATGTACCTCGAACCGCACTCAGGCGGCTCGAGGGACCGAAGACTGGAGCCTCGAGAGAACACGAACCTGCACTCACGCAGGTCGTGTCCCTCGACACTAGGCAGGGGAGACCTCCTACACTCAGGTAGGAAGTCCCCGGGGCGGAGCGTACCAGCTGGAATAAGCTAGGCTTAGTCCAGCTTATCTGCGTCCGACTCTCACGAGAAGGGCGCAGATGTGACCTCCGTGGTGTGCGACGCGGCCTTTTATCCCTGTGGCGCACGCCTCTGATTGGAGGAAGGGCCTACGTGACCAAGGAGGGCGAACCCTATTGGTCCACAGCGCATCACGCCATGACCAAATAAGGTAATGCTCAAAAAATAGAACGACTCACTCTCCCCTCACCGTCACGCTCTGGTTCTCCAGTCGCAATGTTTGCATATGCCGTTATTTCCTATGCGGTCCATGGGTTCCAACACTATTAACATGGATAATCTGGGCACCCCCCCCCCCTTCATCAGACTACCGGGATTTAAAAAATGGTTCCAATATGGATCTACCCTTCGGGCAGAATCCACCAGCCTATGCTGGGAACCCATCCTCACAGTCAAATAAAAATCAGAGGCCCCAAATTTCCATGTTTCCAGCGTCAGGTTGTCTCAAACTAAGAGGCAATCGCATGACTTCTTGTTGTGTAATTTTTTATTCACCGTCGGCTTCACGTCCACAGACAGATTTACTCAAGAACGGCACCCGTTATTTTAAAGCCTTATTAAAAAAACAGGTTAGTAAAGCTGCTGCTTAGTATTGTGCGAATCATCGATTACTGAGTAGGGTTTAATCTAGGACTTTTCCTGATTCTAACCTTTACTGTTGGAACGAGTGTTGAGCCTCGGCGCGGGTTACTATCACCCCCTCCTAGCCCGCCGTCCTTTGATGTGGCTTGGCCGACCGGGCTATTAACCCGTTTCCGTCGGCGTCTGCCTCCCATCACTTGTGACGGTGTGGATGTAGGAGCCAGAGTGTTTGCTCTGGGTTTCCTTTCATCCTCGACACTCGCTGACAGTTCCTTTGATGAGCCTTGGCGCTTAAGCCTCGCTTGAGTCATAGGTCCGGACTGGAGTGACTGATCTTTGACTTCAATCGAAAAGTTTCGATGTGAAGTTTGTTCAGTCATTAGCACCTTCGAGGGGGGGTCGGGCTTCCGACATCCCTTCAAAGGCTGTTTAGATGCTTTCGACTTATCTCGACGAGCAGGTCGACCGCGGCGCTTTGATGGTTTACTGGCATCCAACACCTCCACCTCGCTCAGTTTTCTAGCCTTTTGCTGTCGTTTTCGATGACCCTGCGTAGTTTGTTTTTTAGACTGAACTTCCGGTCGCGACCTTTCGATCTCTATTTCGACCTGTCCAGAAACAGACTTAGCCCTTTTCGTAGCCTTACGAGCAGGTGAATCATCATCAAGTTGTGGTTGCAACAACTCGACAGTTTGTGATAGTTCTACGCCCAACCACCGGCGCACTCTATCAACATTACTCTTTTGCAACCGCCCGCGGGATGATCGAAATAATAATGTCGACTCAGAGAGGACAGAATCCACTACGAACGGCCCATCCCAGTTGGGAGCAAGCTTCATAGCTGCCTGGGGGGTGTGGTACCTCACCACCTGTTCCCCAACTGAGTACCTTCTCTGCTTTAGCCCATAGTCATACCCGACTTTCTGGCGTTCCGCAGATTTACCTAGATTTTCTCTTACCATGCTGTAACTTTCTCTCAATCGGTCACGAAGCTGTTCCACGAAAGTGACGAAACAAGGGACTTTGAGTGGGTTCTCGATTGAGCCGAAAATCACATCCGCTGGCATGAGAATTTCTTCCCCGAAGACCATCATATTTGGACTGCATCCAGTAGAACTATGTTCAGAGCTGTTATATGCGGACACCACATACTTCGCCTGTTCATCCCAGTCGTCCATATGTTTGTCTACCAACATAGTCAGACTCTGAATCAATGTTCTATTGAACCTTTCTACCTGACCATCGCTCTGTGGTCTGTATGGATTGGTTCTCTGTTTTACAATCATCAAATATTCACACATCTCAGAGAAGAGTCGAGACTCGAATTCTCGACCTTGGTCGGAATGCAGAAGCAACGGGACTCCAAAGGTCAAAACCCATTCGTCCACGAAGGCTTCTGCACAGGTCTCTGCTGTGTGATTTGGTAGGGGAATAGCGCGTACATACTTGGTGAAGTAATCCTGGATTACTAACATGCAAGTATTCTTGTTTGGCGTGGGTGCAAATCCCGAGATGATATCCATAGCTATCCTCCCGAATCTCACCCCGAACAACTCTTGGTGCAAAGGAGACTTACCCATGCCCTCGCCGGGCTTTACCAGGCAACAGGTAGGACAATGTCGAACCCAACGACCTATGTCCTTCCCCATTCCAGGCCAGTAATATCTCCTTTTCACTTTTTCGAGCGTTCGTTTACGACCAAAATGTGCCGCTGTTCGGTGTCCATGGCAAAAGGAGAGTACCTCGCCCCTCAGTTGGCGTGGTACAACTACTTGAATCGTGCGTCTAGCTCGACCCGCCTCGACTTTCCAACGACACAACAAGCCTTCACGGAAAGTTAATAGAGGCCATTGCCCTACTAATTTCCGTACCTCGGCGCTCTCGATTGATACATCAGGCTTAGTGGGTTTAGCCCCCTTAACTAGCCATTCAGCAACTCGTTTGATGTCGGCGTCCGCTTTCTGAGCATCAATGAGTTCATTGAGAGACCAAAATGCAACACCCACCCGGCTGTCTACTAAACTACTTACAGCTGCCAAAACAGCATTATGACTGCCGCAATCTGTGCAATCCGACCTCTGGCATAGCCGCACAGGGATACGACTAAGACCATCGGCGTTTAGATGCTTGGCCCCACTTCGATGTTCGATCTTAGAGTTTTCGAGACCGAACTCTGAAAGGTGGGCCAGCCACCTACCCACCATCCCTTCAGCTTCTTTGAAATTCAGGAGCCATTTCAAAGACGAATGATCGGTACGGATAGTGAAGTTACCACCATAGAGGTAGTGCCTAAACTTCCTGGTGTACACGACAACCGCCAGCAGTTCCCTTTTGGTGGTGCAGTAGTTCCGTTGTGTTTTACTTAGAGTGTTGCTAGCAAACGAGATCAGGACCTCTGCTCCATCCTGCTCTTGGGATAGAACAGCCCCGATCGCGGTATTACTAGCGTCAGTGTCCAAGATAAAACGACCGTCGGGTGTGGGGAATCGAAGTACAGGTGTCTCCTTGAAACTTCGTTTTAACTCGACAAAGGCATGTTCGGCTCTTTCCGTCCACGCGAATGCCTCATAACGACCTCTACTACCTTTAGGTTTTTGGATCACTAAGTCCTGTAAAGGACTTACGAGTTCCGCGAACCTCGGGATGAACTCTCGGTAGTAGGAACAAAAACCAATGAAGGATCGGATTTCCTTCACTGTAGTGGGCCTAGCCCAAGTCATTACATCGCTAATTTTCCCCGGGTTGGCTTCTATACCCTGTTCAGACACGATTCGTCCCAGGTACTCGACTGAAGTCCTAAAAAGTTGACACTTTTTAGGTTTCAACTTCAGTCCCCATGCTCGAATCCTGTTGAAAACTTCTGCCAGATTCGCCATTGCTTCATCCGTCGTTTTGCCGAAGACGATGATATCATCGAGGTAAACCAGGCAACTTTTACCCAGCAAACCTCTCAACATCTCCTCCATCATTCGCTCCAATGTGGCGGGGGCGTTGCACAACCCAAACGCCATTCGATCGAACTCATAGAGCCCCCTCTGGTAGGAAAAAGCGGTTTTCTCGACGTCGTCGGGATTCATCCCGATCTGCCAATATCCAGATTGGAGATCGAGACAACTAAACCACTTGTTTCCTCCTAGGGCATCCAAGGATTCGTCGATGCGCGGGAGGGGGTAGGCATTTTTCTTAGTCACTCCATTCAGACATCGATAATCGACGCAGAATCTCATGGTCCCATCCTTCTTCGTCACCATCTGGACGGGACTGGACCAGGGACTAGTACTTGGCCTAACCACCCCCGTATCCAACATCTCCTTAAGTTGTTCATCCGCCGCAGCTTTCTTGCTGAGCGGAATCCTTCTATAAGGGACTCGGATAGGTTGTGCGTCACCCATGTCGATGTTATGCAGACATCGATCGGTGCGCCCTAACGGTTCATCTGGGGATTTAAAGACATCCACATGCTTACGTAGTAAGGCGGACAGCTTCAGTCTTTCTTCTGGCTGGGTCAGGTGGGTGTCGCCATACATGTCTAACAGCCAGGTAGGAAGGTCCCCCGTGTGGGTGCTCGTGATTTCCGCCGTCTCGATGTCTGCAGCTTCTTGCTCGAGACGCATCATCACGGATCCTACCTCCGGTGACGAGAATTCACCGTTTCTGTCAGCGTACTGTATAGTACCGACCACCTGGCCCTTCTCCAGGACAATGTCTCGATTCAGTGGATTACAGACGGGAAACACTGTTCGACGGACATTGCTGACAAGGGCAGCCTCACCAACCAACCCAAAACTTTTTAGAGTTTTCAGGTCGGGTTCGACTATGCCCTGTCGGTCTCTTTCCAGACCTTCGGATTTTACCAAGACATTGCACCGATGTCTGGCAGGTATCCTAGTGGTCTGTGCTACTGAGGCTATCGATGACACTCTCTTCAGTTTACACTGATGGTGCTCTTCTACCGGCTCGGTCATGACCAATTGACCCGTCCTTGGGTTCAGGATCATACCGTATAATGCCACGAAGTTGAGCCCCAGAATGCCATCGTCAGCCACATCAGCCACTATTGGGCTAAACACATAGTGGGTCGATGCGACCTTAAGAGGTAGAACCAATCGACCATAGGTCCGCATTTCGGCTCCAGACGCAGTGCACGCCGTTATTACCTCGTAGAGATTATTGGACGGCACTACTAACGTTTTCGTGAGTTCCCGAGAGACAATGGTGTGGCTGGCACCAGTATCTATCAGGAAGTCTAGAGAACGCCCTCAAATCTCTGCAGACAGGTACCATCGTTTCCCCGACAAGGGGGCGGTTCCTGCTAGCATTCTCAACCCTACGTCAGTACTCAGATCGATCCCTCTCTTCTTCAGAAAAGAGAGACAGGGATCATCTGAGGGAAGCTCTGTTGCGCAGACTCTGGCCAGCTGCCGCATCAGGGCTTCTCTCCTGGCGTCGACTTTCACTTTCGATCCAGTCGAACCCTCGACCTCGGAGTTCGGGCTGCCAGCGCCCTGTTCCTTGGCCAATGAGGCTTTTTCTACACCGACATCTTCGGAACCCGACCGGTGATCAACCGGTGCCGCTGTGGTAAAGGGCTGGGACGGCCCTACCGGGACCTTACCTAGTTCCCTCGAATCTACTGTCGTCTGATCAGGAGTGCCAGAGGTGCTGATACCTTGGCTTTTCGATGGTCGGGCAGCTCGATTGCCACGTCGAGCCGCCCGCCTCAGTTTTCCGTCACGTCAGGTGGTAGTCCTTTAATCGGCTCGGGGCAAGTTCGTGCGAAATGCCCCTGCTTCTTGCAGTTCCAACACTTGGCGTCGGACGGAGGGGTACTCGGCTTCTCCGAGCTAGTAACAGGGACATCCCCTCCCTCGATAACCCTGAGTAAATTCTTCAATTGACTCAGCGAGAAGGTCTGTTCCTGTACCTTGGGTTTGGAGGCCTTGTTTGGTGTTTTCGATTTACCAGCGGATTTCTGACTTTTCTTAGTCTTACTCCCCGCCCCGGGCTTCGAGTATGAGGACACCTCCCCCTGTCTCTCCTCGACCAAAGCGGCGTCGGCCAACGCCGACAATGCATTTGTCGAGGTAGGATTCACCAACTTCGGCAAGAGTTGTCGTTTCCGCAACAACTCATCAGCCAAGTCCATGAGATCCTTGAGGGACATGTAAGTGCGCCATTCTCGAAGAACGTCTTGTTGTAAATCAACGTCATACAATCCTCCTATGAACAACTGGTTGACTTTGGTTATGAGCCATTCAACCGAGAAGTCCACACCTGGATAGGCATCGCCGGCAAGACGTCTCAAAGCAAAGCCATAGGCTCTAATGCTTTCGTTCTTGCCCTGGCATCTCTTCTCCATTGTGACAATGGGATCTTGGAGGCTAGAAGTCATGGCTTCCGTTACCATGTCGACCAGTCCATCCAAAGTCCCATCTCCATGCTCCTCCCATAGCCACACAGTATCAGCTGCGGGGCCATTTTGGAGTAACATGAGGAGTTGAGCTAATGCCATACTCGAGGTCCACACATTTACTCGACGGACGTGATTGAATCCGTGGTACCAACGGAGCCAATCATCCTTACATGTAAATGGAGGGCACTCGACTGACCTAGTTCGGGCCGGTTCATGCCCGATAGAGGTATTTTCAAACATTCTGCTTGATCTCCTGACCTGATCAAGAGCGAATGTTGTACCTCTTTTAGGTATTTGATGGTCCATCCCCATGTTTCTCATAGTCGTGTCTGCACGACTATGATTCATCCCCCAGGGGTTACCAGAATCGGCCTCACTCAAATGCGAAGCTTCGAATCTGATATCCCTATATTTGGGTGGATCAACATGTTGTTGGGTCATGGTAGGGGTCGAGAACTGCCCGATCACTCCACTTAGACCATCGGTGCGCGGCATCGAAGAAACTGGTTGGTTCCGACGTGACCTCGAATCCACTTTCGAGATGTCGTCGATTGCCCCCACCATTCTATCTATCTCAGCCTGCTGTTTTGAACGTTCCGCCTGTCTTAATTCCGACACTAGGAATTCCAGGCGGGCATGTTCGGGCTTCGAGAGATCTCGTTGCTCGCTGAGGGCAAAGAGCTGCTTGACCTCCTTCATGGCACGATCAAGCCACTCTCTGTAGTCAGGGTTTTCGGCTAGGTCCTCTTGAGTGGCAACTCTAGTAGTGCTGCATTCACTACTTTGTTGCTTCTCTCGAAGTCTAGCGGCACGCAATTTCGATTCCGTCTGCTCCTTCAGACGTTCCTCAAGTGCGAGTTCATCACGAACTTCTTTATTCACCCTGGCTTCATCAGCCTCCCTGCGAGACGATATCTCTCGTTGGAGCTTATCGATTTCTCCACGCATGGCTCCCAGAGTATCCGCATCCTTCTGATCTTTCAGTGATTGGGCTACTAGGGATTCAGATTTCAAGGAATTAAGCTCGGCCTCGTGCCTTGCTTTTTGTTCCATTAGAATCTGATATTCCGCCATTTTGTTTGCGTGTTCGATTCGTTCCTCACAGCGACGACGCATTTCTGCCTCGTCCCTGCCTCGAGCATCCTCGTCAGCTTGCATCTGACAGAGTAACGACTCCCGTTCCTGACGTAGCTGTTCGACCTGCTTTTCATAAGCTGTTAGGTGCTCAGCTACTTCTTCAGTATGCTCGGCTGATTGTTGGTTCAACTCATGCCGCAACTCTTGCAGTTGTTCCTCCAACATAGTCTTTTCTACTTCTTGTAGTTTCAACTTATGTTTAAGGGACGCCTGCTCGTGCTGGGCATCCCGAAAATCGTTTCGAGCTCTCTCGACACATTCTCGGCGGCTAGTAGCAAGGCGGTCGATCTTTGCTTTTAGTGATTGACAATCTTCTGCTGTCAATCGACTACGCTCGATCTCCGACTTCGTTGCAAGCAAGGACTCTTTTTCGCTAGAGAGCTGCTTGACCTTCTCTTGAAGATCAGCAAGTTCTCTATTCGCGATTTGAGTCTTGTTCGAAGCCTCTAGCGCTTGCTGCCTAAGCTGTTCCAATTTCAGCTCTATTTCTGTACTCTTCTCCTGAGCTTTCGTGGTGTTACTCGCGAGAGCGTCCAACTGCTGACGACCCTGGCGCAGTTGGCATTGCTGCTCTTGCAGCAACTCCTCGTTGAGTCCCCTGCCACTGTCCATACTTCCTTGTATCGACATGGGCGAGGGACCTTTGAAGGACCAACTGCCAAGGCCCATTGGAGTTCTCACGGGCGAGGCTGATTTTTCTACATAGGACAAACTCTGTGTCCTCAAGAAATTCTCAGCCGCCGGAGAGAGTTGAGTCGATACTCGCCAATTGAGTAGTCGGCTCCTTTGATACAGGCCCAACGGGTCAGACGATGGACCTATTATCAAAGAGTGGTTCAAACCACCACCGATTAGTGGATCGTTCCTATCCACTAACTGGCCTGTAGTCACTTGATGTTGGTGATTGGGGTCATCACCTTCATCCAAGTGACCCTGCATGTCGAACTTAAGCTCGCAGTACCTATGCGGACTAAAGTTAACAACTGGTCACGGCACCAGTGTAGTGTTCTACCCCTCGATGTTCAATCGAATCTTTCGATAAACAACGAAGAACAACTATTCAGGTTCCAGTTAAAACTTTATTGTCTAATAACACATAGGCATCAGCCGTTCTCGATCACAGTTACAGGTGGCAGAGTTTGAACTCTATAACAGGTTCGACACTAGGCCTTCTAGTGTCTACAGTTGATACTCCACATACACCTCCTCTGTGCAGCAGCACAGAGGAGTACTAGAATATGGTAGCCGGGCAGCCGCCAACCATCGCTCACGATGGTCAGTCGGGGCTGGACTGACCTTGAGGAAGGCCGTACAACGGCCTTATATACACCGGAGTCGAGGGCCATGTGACCAAGTGGTGACGTGGCGCTGGACTCCAGCGCCCCCAGGCGTCGGGTAATAGAGGTGCTCTCGATGTCACCCACGAGGACCACGAAGGTACCTCGAAGACGACGCGGGACCACCACAGGTATAAAATCCCGGAATCCTGATTGTACGTATCTATCATGATAAGGGAGATACAGCTTTGATAACATAGCATTCATATTCTCAAAAATAATGATTTGATCAAACTTTAAACATGCATATTTCAGGAACCCCTTTATCAATTGAGATGAAATAAAGTGCATATTGTAGCAATTCTTTTTAATTTTCAAATTCTGAAAATAGAATGATCTGCATCGCCACATGGTACCATTTCTATTTGGTTACCATGGCAACCAAATTCATGCAAAAGGGTAAAGTTTGACTTATTCTTAAAGAAATGCGAGGATTCCGAAAATAGGCCAAAAATAGGCCTTCATGTCAACTTTTAGGAACATTAGGCCTGAATAGGCTAAAGCCCATGTCTCTTCACAATACAGTCTACCTAGATATTCTAGTTACTGTAAACGTAGATATTTTAGCGGGTATTCACGAATTTGCTTAGAAATGCATTTTCGCTTGTTTTTAAATTCGCAAATTCCTGATTTTTTAATCCCCCAGACTGTGACCTGTCTGAAAATGACCCCTCAATCATTTGCCCATATAACTCTCTATTCTTGACTATAGTGGAGGGTTGAAAACTACGGACAGATATATAAAAAGCAGCTGGGGCGCTTCCACATATGTCACACCATGATTGCACAATTTTCTAGGACCAAAATCTTAATGGAAACCCCAAGATCATAAAAAAAAATGAAACAAAACAGAATTACTTTGGATTAAGTCAATTGTCAAAAATAACACATATATGTGGTAGATAAACACCGAGTTTGGTCACTGTATTCACTTTATAGACAACAGGCTGTCATACATGCCACACTTGTCACCCACTAAAACCATTCACAAACTGGGTAATGAGGGAGGGGGTATGTGCTCAGTGGACCGCATAAACTTACAACAGCTACACACAATATATTACCTGTGCTTTTCGATTTTCTTTCCACCCAAGTGTGGAACTAGGAGGCGTGTATTTGATGAATTGAGGAAAGGTTGAGGTAAGCACTGCGTAGCCGTGGTGATTTTTTTTCATCAATGCTAATGATTAAGTCCGCTGGTGTTTTGTAGGGTTTGCCGACTGTGAGTGGGTGGGGGGGGGGGGGTCGTGGAGAGAAGCTATCCGTTGATGTTATCATAGTCAGTGACCTGTGTGGTTGGGTTTGGGGGGGCATCGTTGAGGGAGCTGTGAGCTGGTGTTGTGTAAGGTTTGGCGGCCTGTGAGTGTGTGAGCAGGGGGGTCGCAGAGAGCTGTTGACATGTACTAAGAGGTGAGATGTGTTTAGGGCTTAGAAGGGCGGCCTCATATAGGTCTATTGGCGTTGTACAGGTACTAGAAGCTGCGAGGTGGTTAGGGCTTGGTAGGACAGGTTGAATTGATGCATGTTGACTGGACAGTGCAAGCTGTGAGGTGCCTGGTACTTTTACATTCATGGGCATAAACAGGTTAGGCCAGGAAACCTCCTTGGCTAAATGGGTGCTGGGTGACGGCCCCATATATTAGTACCTATTGAGTTACTGCCCATGATTCAGGATTTCAGTAGATGAACTATTGGTCAAAATTCCAACCCCTGTGTATACAGTCATGTACATGATTTATTTTCATTCATGGGTGATTAGTATACAGAAGTCGCAGGGTTCAAATATCGGCCTTTACAAGTGAAGTAGGGTTTCTATGTAGGCCTTTACTGCGGGGGCACGGGGTAAAGTCACAATGCGGGCCTTAGAACAGAAGATGTAGAATGCATTCTGTGCCTTTACAATGAAGGGGTAGGACAGTATTTATTGTAACAAGGGACAGGCTATTTTGATTCACTGGGGACATCCTCTATATCGATGATGCCCTCAGGGAATTCGGCTTAGGGGAATTCAACCTATGTATATATAGCCCTTGGGGCATCAAAAATCATTGATGACCTCAGAGCATATGATTCTGGACAGTTCCAGCGAGAGATCACTTCATCTAGCTACTGTACATAGAATCATCATCTCTATACATGGGGGCTGTGTACAAATGACGTCATGCAGGAGGGGGGAGGGGGGGGTCCCACTTCCCATGACCAAGCATGACAAGGGGGGAGGGGGGGTCATGGGCTGCATGACATCATGTCATCAAGAAATGAAAATTTGTTTTGGTTTTGGCAAGAAAAGAACAATTTTAAAGGTAGGGAGATATAATACCTAGGCCCTACATGCATGCCTTCCTCAGACATCTCATTCAATGACCCTCCCCCTCCCACTCCATGAGGTATCTTGCTCCTCTCCCAATCCACCCCCTCCCGTTGTTGAGGAGTTATCCCTTGGAGCTTTCCACCACCCTGTTGCTATTTTCATTGAGGAGATGCTTGGGGAGATGTAAAAGGGACTTCCCCCTTAGTTTACTCTCCACATCTTTGTCTGAATGGAACTCTATGGGACTGCAGGTACTACAGTAAAATCCTGAGGTGACTCAATTGCTTTGTTATTTCATAAATTGGAAGTATGATTGCAATTGATGGTCTTCTGAGAATATGTGATACTTTCTGAGATCTTGTATTGGACTATTGACCAAACAGTTTTTAGGACCTTTTGTGACAGGAAATACTTGTATATGATCACTACCATAGTACTCTGTGTATTAGGTATGGATATAGTACATCCTGCATGTAAGGACCCATAAGCCCAGGGGGGCACCCTCTATGTAATGTATACACATATATGTGCGGCAGGCAAGGGAACTTTTTCTGGGTAAAGTCTCTAGCAAGCGTCCTGTTTCAGCCACAAATGTCCCTAGTAAGGGTCTACTTTTGAGCAAAATGTTCCTAGCAAGGTTTAACATTCAGCAAAATACCCTGATTAACGTTGAAATTTCAGAAATGTTCATGTATATTTTCTCAATTCTCATGAAAATAGCATGAACAAATTTCAAATTTTCTCCAAATAAGGTGGATTTAAGATATTTTGAGCAAAATCTAAGGTTGTCATGTCAAAAATTCCCTAGCAAGAGTAGAGTTCTGACGAAAAAACCTGTGAACGAGTGCAATAGCAAGGGTAAATGTAGTTTGCAGGTTCAGCCACACATCCGTATAAAAAACAATTGAAGTGCCCCCCTCCCCTGGCCCATAAGCTGATAATAAGCTGACAGTGTTTGGCATGTTTCTCTGTTCATTTGTTGATCAGTGCTAGTTCATATTATCTTTAATTGCCAATTCACCCCCACTATATGTCCCTTTGACCCATTTCAATTAATTTTGTTTTTTGGCTATTCCATGGTAGCAGATCCTTATTGGGGTGACCCCTGCTCAAGCTGGTACCAAGCTGATAAGGACTGATAACAGCCAGGGTGATGGGTACCGGTACAAGGAGTTTTGTAATGCACCCTAAAAAGTCTGCACCGAATGAAGGGAATTTTCTGATTGGTAGCAGATCTTTATTGCGGTGACCCCTCCTCAAGCTGGTACCAAGCTGATAAGGACTGATAACAGCCAGGGTCATGGGTATCGGTACAAGGAGTTTTGTAATGCACCCTAAAAAGTCTGCACCGAATGAAGGGAATTTTCCGATTGGTCAATAATGTATCCGGCTAGGTTAGAATAGGCCTACACTATTCATTAAACTTGGGGGGGGGGGGAGCTCTCTGCATGATGTCATGCTGAGGGGGGGGGGGTGTCAAGTGTTGTATGACGAAACATGACAAGGGGGGGAGGGGGGGTCAAAAATGGTCCAAAAATGCATGACGTCATTTGTACACAGCCCCATGTAGTTCATGTCAGTAAGCAGGGTGTAAGTAGTATACAGAAATGGTCCCAATGTGTAGGCAGTGTGTGAGTAGTATACAGAAATAGGTGTAGAGGCAAGGAGAAAGGGTGCTCCGTGCTAAAAGTCAACTTTAAAATTCAAATCACTAGCTTTACAGTGATACATAGCATGAGAAGATACTCCTGTTAGTTTTGGAGGAATGGCTTGCTAGATATGGGTAGGTGTGACCATTTTAAATATGTTAATAAGCTCTATGACTAATTGGTCATGAGATATATAGCTAATTAGCATAATCTATGCTAATTAGCTAAATTTGTATAAAGTTTTATTCTTTTGCCCATAACCTTTGATCTAGAAATGGTATTTTCATTCTGTTTTCACCATAGTAAACCTTGTGGGATGTTCCTTCAAATGGGATCATTGATTTTCCTATTTAGATTGAAAATCATGTTTCCATGGCAACAGAAATAAACAAAAATGCCTATTTTGGCCCAAAAACATTCTTTTTACATGCCAAATTTGGAACCTTTCCACCCAAAATAGAACGTTTTATCAAAAACCATTGAATTCTCCATAAAAAAGTAGCCTATAACAGTTTTTAGTCATATTTTTTCCTATTCTAGTCCATAGTGGTGCCCCCTGGTGGCTAAATCTGGTACTAAATCCCGCAGTAACTGTCCTTTCTGCTTGCTGGCTCACAATTTATTATTAGTGCCAGTGTGTAGGCAGTGTGTGAGTAGTATACAGAAATAGTGCCAGTGTGTAAGCAGTGTGTGAGTTGTATACAGAAATAGTGCCAGTGTGTAAGCAGCATGTGAGTAGTATACAGAAATGGTACCGGTGTGTAGGCAGTGTGTTAGTATACAGAAATAGTGCCAGTGTGTAAGCAGCGTGTGAGTAGTATACAGAAATGGTACCGGTGTGTAGGCAGTGTGTTAGTATACAGAAATAGTGCCAGTGTGTAAGCAGTGTGTGAGTAGTATACAGAAATGGTACCGGTGTGTAGGCAGTGTGTTAGTATACAGAAATAGTGCCAGTGTGTAGGCAATGTGTGAGTAGTATACAGAAATACTGCCAGTGTGTGAGTAGTATACATAGATAGAACTAAGCGACCGTGGTGTACGAGGTGGTCGATCCACCATGAGGGAGTTGTCTCCCGAGGGGTGGATAGGCCACCGAGGATACCAGGGGAGTTTAGTTCTATATTTATTTTATGTTTTAAGAGGTTTAAATAAGGAAAAATTATCAAAATCCGGTACCGTAGTGCCCCGTACGAGCGGCGGTCCGCCATTTTGAATGTTTACATGCACCCAGAAGGAGGCTGCAGTGGTGGATCAGCCGCTGTGGTGGATCGGCACACGTTACGCCACTGGGGGTGTGGCGATCGGCCGCGCAATGCTATCTCTACGGGAAGAAGTTATTCACATAAAATAAAGAAATGGTGCTTGTGTGTAGGCAGTGTGTGAGTAGTATACAGAAATATTGCCAGTGTGTAGGCAATGTGTGAGTAGTATACAGAAATAGTGCCAGTGTGTGAGTAGTATACAGAAATCGTGCTGCTGTGTAGACAGTGTGTGAGTAGTCTACATAAATGGTACCAGTGTGTAGGCAGTGTGTTAATATACAGAAATAGTGCCAGTGTGTGAGAAGTATACAGAAATGGTGCTGGTGTGTAGGCAGTGTTTGAGTAGTATACAGAAATAGTACCAGTGTGTAGGCAGTGTGTGAGTTGTATACAGAAATAGTGCCATTGGTTGAGTAGTATACAGAAATGGTGCTAGTGTGTAGGCAGTGTGTGAGTAGTATACAGAAAATTGGTACCAGTGTGTAGGCAATGTGTGAGTAGTATACAGAAATGGTACCAGTGTGTAGGCAATGCGTGAGTAGTATACAGAAATAGTGCCAGTGTGTAAATAGTATACAGAAATGGTACCAGTGTGTAGGCAGTGTGTGAGTAGTATACAGAAATGGTACCAGTGTGTAGGCAGTGCATGAGTAGTATACAGAAATAGTGCCAGTGTGTAGGCACTGTGTGAGTAGTATACAGAAATCAGAGATGCCACTCACTGGCCGACAAAAACCAGGAAAACTGAACTTTGGACACATTTTCCCAGGAATTTAACATAAACTAATACAGAAATCTTGAAATGAAAACCAGTAATTCCTGGTAAACCTAGAAAAGTGGCATATCTGAGAAATAGTGCCAGTGTGTAAGCAGCGTGTGAGTAGTATACAGAAATTCTACTAGTGCAGGCAGTGTGTGACACGTATAAAGAAATGGTGCTGGTGTGTAGGTAATGGGTGATTAGTATACAGAAGTCGCAGGGTTCAAATATCGGCCTTTACAAGTGAGGTAGGGTTTCTATGTAGGCCTTTACTGCGGGGGCGAGGGGTAAAGGTCACAATACGGGCCTTAGAACAGAAGATGTAGAATGCATTGTGTGCATTTACAATGAAGGGATAGAACATTATTTATTGTAACAATAGACGCCAAATCACAATGCGGGTCTTGATATTAGAGTGATAGGGTCCCAATGTTAGCCTTTGCACTGGAAGAGCAGGCGTTTCAAAGTGAGCCTTGATAAGGGGCAATCCAATGTTTACTATCATTACAATGAAGATCTAATATTTTGATGGGGGCCTTTACGATGTAGGGGTAATAGTCTGTGCTTGCAATTCTTATCTGCATTACCCTGGCAAAAAGGGGTTTTACTGGGACCTAATCACTTTTAAATGGACTTCACAACGTTGAGTGTTGAACATAGTGCCTCCATTATATTAGGTCTACTAAGAACACGATTACAATGCACTACATTACATCGATTATCACTTTATTGCAACAAGTACCAAGATAAGATTGAAAAAAGGCAGCAGCTAATAGTCAAAGTGAATTGAGGATCCAACTCACTATCAAATTGTGCTAAATGGTTTATTCATGGAATAAAGTTTGCCATTACGAACCAGGCATTCCTGGTAGTATCCTTAATCAAACTGAGTAACTTTAAATAGTTAAAACAGTTAATACTAAGAACAGTAGCTACACATGGGTGTACCTTGGTAATAATGGTGTTACTACAAACTGGTGTTGGCATCCACCATCATTACTGGTATGAATTTTAACACGATTCTTATGGAAACATATTTATATGGGTTTCTTTCCTTAACAAAGACCCTCAATCAAAGATCCTGCGAACACAGAATTATGATAAAACTTCTTTAATATTTCAAAAATAATTAGCAGCCCTGGAATAAGGCTATAATCTGTTAAAATTCTACAGAAACAATTCTACCAAAAGATAGATTTTCAAATCGATGAAGACAACAGAATTTTCTATAGGATGGTTAATGTCAGTGTAGTAGTTTGACTCTCTCTTTGTGTGTGCGTAGTCGTGGGTTTTTGTTGACTTTCTTGTTGAATTTGGCCAAAAGCTCCTCCTCTGTCTTGATTTTGCCATTCTCTCCACATGCATGATATTGTGCCAGAACCTGGAGGGAAATAAGAAATGTTTATTTAGCATAAACACCTAAGGCTTATAAAATGTAGGAAATTGGGGGGTCGGCTTGTAAGGGAAGTTATATTCCATTCATTGCAGTTTAACCCCATTAAAATGGTTAAATTCGGCTTGTAGATTTCTCTCAAAGAAGGCCTTGGCTTAAGATGGGCATAGGCTTAAGAGTGAGGTTTTGTAAATGTAAAACCACACGTATGAGCCTCACCCAGAGTTGCTGTCTTTGCTCTAAGCCGCACTTTGGATCTGAGAAGGTTGTAATTCCTTACTGTAGTCTATATATGTAAAACCCTGTATTTGTGCCGCATCCTGAGTTCAGTGTGACCCTATACCGACCTAGCGGAATACAAATGTCATTATTGGCCAATTATATAATTCCCTTCATTCAGTGCAGACTTTTGAGGGTGCATTATTTAACACCTGGTACCCATGATCATAGTACTGGTTGTTGTGATCGGTGCTTTATTTCTCTGGGTACCAGATCAAGCAATGGTGCCCCCTGCTAAGGATCCTGGAACCCTGGTATAACTATAAGCTGCACCTCAGGTCTGAAATGATCTAGTTGTCTAGACTACCGTGCTGTGGCGTGACTACTGCAGAGCTCTCTGGTGGCACATATAAAGACTAAATCTGGTAATTCCCTATCCCGCCACTAGGGGGCTATTGTAGTACCTAGCACATATTAAAGTCGCACCTCGCATATAAGGTAGACCCTGAGTTCATGCAAGATCTTTAGTCATTTTAGAATTGCAACCTGCACCCCATCTTTGGTCAATCCTTTAAGGCACACCAGAGGTACAAGGCGCCGCTTATACATGTGATACTAAAGTAATACCGACATGAAATAGTGGGTTTTCGGTGTGAAATAGCATTAATGTAAGGAGATGTGCTACTTTATGCATGGTATACTACAATATCAGGCACTAACTGTAGTGTATTATATCTTTTTTTCAGTTGGTCGATAGAGTTTGACTAAGTTGAATAGGTGTAATATCCATCTCCTCCAAAGTGCTTCCTGTTGGACCATTAAGTCTTTAAGGGCCGCTGATGCATCATACCCATTGGTAGTTATAATGCATACCTGGCGAATTACTCGCCAGGGCTGCATTCTTGCATCATGACGACCCTACGGGGTCCATACACTCGATCCCAGAGGGTCTGCATGATGTTCCAATGAAGTGCTGGTGAGCTACCTTGCCAACACTTCATACCGACAAATAGGCATGATGCACTTCTTCATCAGCGGCCCTTAGAGGGTTTTAAGACACAATCATCGTTATGGAAAAACTCGCCTTTTTACGCAGCTTCTTCAGGGGGAGTTCTTGATCATCTGCTTTACGTAAAACCCCAACGATAGCTCCTTCCCACGTAAACTTCATGGCTGCAGGCTCTTCAATAGTTTCTGAAACGGTTGACATCAGGGTATTTTCATGCAAATACTTTTATCAATTATGTGTAAGGGGTTTCTGGGGGGGCTGTGGGCGCATTTGGGGAATTTCTTCTTAATTGGAGTTAAATTAGATAAACATGTCAGACATTATTTTAGATCAAGTCACGAGTCCGGTAGGAGATCTACAATCTAGCTACTTGCAGGAATCAAATTGATAAACATCAAAAATATTCACAAGCAGGGCCAGAAATATGAGATGATTTGTGAAAAGGGACCAGTCTGCTGACCAGTATACTTCATATACCAATTACAGTTCTGGGTAAATTCACAGAGGAATTTTGTGGTCTATGGGTTCTTTTTTGCAACATAGCCAGTCTCATTTTTCAGGAAAACAAAATTGCTCATTCACCTTCTACTTCCTCTTCTTCTTGGCAGACCTCTTTTTTGGCCTTCTTACTCTTCTTTACAGGTTGTACCGGTTCTTCATTCTCTTCGTCAGTCTCCTGATGTTTTCGCTTCTTACTTTTTTTCTTTTTGGTAGGCTCTTCCTCAGCTTCCTCCTCCTGACTGTGTTTCCTTTTTTGTTTCTTTGATTCTTTACTTTGTAGTTTTTGTCGTTCTTCTTTGCGTTCTCTTTTACTTAATTTCTTAGCAGGTGCCTCTTCACTGTCACTACTTTGATTGCCGTTGGTGGACGTGTTTCCATTCTGGACCTGTTCTTGGGGCTTCTCCTCTTGAGCTGGTTTATTTGCCTCGTTATTTGGGGGCGTAGGCTGTATATAAAATAAATGGGAGGAGTTTAGGTTTAATTATCATTAAGATATGTAAAAGCTTGTTTATTTTTCAGACTTCACTTAAATTTCGCACAAACAATAGATCATGACCCCTACAGTTCTTCACATAGGAACGACGGAACAACATCTTTTTTATTGTTACCCGGCACTGAACTAAGTTTACTAGTAATTGATTACCGTATGGACAATCCGATGAAGTGGGCCCAATATCAAGCGACAACACACAAATGCAGTCATCCTTTCCTCTCAGTGTATACACACCAAAGGGATCCGATCTCTTTCTTGTTACAGAAAACTTACATAACAAATCAAGACGATTTTACAAATAAAAGCCATTAATCTCAAATATATATATTTCATCCCAGAATTAACCCCCCACTCACCGGCGTCATCTCAGCTGCAATAACATTCCACGTCCGTTCACATAACGTCGTGTCCCATACACCCATACTATTCTTCACAAAGTTCTGCAAACAGATATATTCACCAAATTTTAAAGAATGGATTATGTTGTGATAATTACCGGTAGAGGGAATCATTTTGGTACTTCTTTTAAATGCAAGGCTCCATGAAATATTAATTCTTATATCGAATCAAAATTGATTGTCATTCATTTTTCTTTGTAATTTGAATCATAATTGAATTTTTTTCATCCTAGAAAAGGGGAGATATAATTACCTGAAACTTGGCCTTTTTCCGCGGGATATTAGGATAGTCCACAAGCCTTTCTAATAAACCTTTCAGCTTAGGATCAGCTTTTGTCTTCGCAATAGCCGCTTGTACTTGCTGGGAATAAAAACATATATAAATATACAACCCATAAAACTTCGTATATTTGTTCACAGTGAGTGTACTGCTCGTAAACTTATATACTTTTCGTCCCTTTGGTTTATATTTTATGAATACATGAGATATTTAACATAGTTTAGAGTTCCTCCTTGTAATTCGAGCCCATAGTTTGTGTTTAATTGAGTGGCAGCATTATTGTTGAGTAGAACTGACACTACGAAATGCGACAACATTGAATACCATTGTAATGCTTTGGTTTCTAATTCCCTATTAGATATGTTATTGTTACCTCAGTCCATTGTGTTTGTTTCTTCTCTCCTTTATTTGCATTGGCTTTGGGTTTGAAGTCTTTGCCGGAATATTTCTCTGCCTCACTTATACAGCTGGTGTGTTCCTTGTAAGCATCTCCACTAAAAGAAAAAAAAAAACATGAAAAGTGCAAAATATTTGGCCAAATACTTCAGCATAAATGTATCAACATCACTCAGACTCCGTAATGATGATATAGGAATAGAAGGAATACCGGTATAACTTTTCCCTGGTCACAGCATAATTATACCCCCTAGAGGCCAAAAAGGACAACGGACACAATAACAGCTAAGGCCAGATTTTTGTTAATTTAGTACTGTTCTATAGTAAAAATACCCCCCCCCCTATAAGGCGCACCCCAAACTCAAGGCAATGTCCCTCCCACGTATAAGACTCAGCAGCATTTTGTTTGGCGTATAAGACGCGCCTTATACGCGGGAGATTACGGTACATCTCTATAGGGTAAAACAGACATCATCAGTGATTATTGGTCACATACATTCTCAATAAATTAGTTTTCAGATGCAAAAGAATCGAGTAGACTTCTTTGATAACCTGTCTAGAACTTTTGTTAGACCCTTATTCATGTCACATTTGAGGATATGCTTTTCTCATGTATAACCTTCACAGTGGACCTAGATTTAGGTATAGTGGAAATACAGCACTGTCTACTGATATACTTACGGGAAGTCTTTTCCGCAGTCAACGCAGGATAGAACAGAACAGTTCCTACACTGGTACTGGTAGTGCTTCTCAACTGCATTTTTCTTGAGCGACTCGCCGCACGCATCACATGTGAAGAACACCATGGTGTAGCGAGGGTTCAGGCCTCAGTCACACTCACAGGTAGAGGATTATGATGCCTTCAAAGATGAAAAATTGATAATTTTTATTGACAATTTAAATATAATAATTATATCAGGGATCTTGATACAGCATGTAGGCCTAATTTATAAATGAACCACGACATAAAAACATTTTATGAAATGACCAAAGAGGACCACATTCATGTAATCTTGAGGACTACGTGTGTACGGAGTCAAGCTCAAAAACTGTTTCAGGTAACCAAGAAAGTGCGCCTAGCATAACTGGACTAAGCTTAGAATTTGTTCTTCAATTTTCAAAAGTGTTTCATGCTTTTTGTGTGTTTTTTTTCCAGTCAATTTAATCGCGCCTTGTTACCACCATGAGTCTGGAGACATCCAAGTAAAAATAAAGATGATAAATTAAGGAAACAATTAGACCTCCCTATCTATAAATCATGTGTTCCGATTCTTAGGCTTAGCTAAGGCCACACCAAAAACAATAAGTTGGTATATGGATCGCGCTTTCCATATTTTCGGAAATACAATCTTTTTTCTTTGCAAAATGTCCACGGGTTTTGATTGCCTCATTTTCTGAAAGTTTTCTCTTTGTGATGTTTGCCAATTTTTTTTAGATAAAAAAAAAACTTGCTCGCACCTCACTTTTCCAGTAAGGAATCCATTTGTTGACAAAAAGATCTTTTCAAAAAAATGTTCTCCCTTGCCTCATTTTTTAAAAAATCTGGCCCAAAATTCAGATAGGGGCCTACACATCTGGAATGAAACGTCACAATAAGTATTTGAATTGCCTAAATTTAGTTTTGACCCTATCACCCCCCCCCCCAGTGTGAAAGTTTATTGGGATTTGAACCCCCGCCCTCCCACCACTAAGTCTAAAAAGCTTTATTTCAAAAATCCAAGGGATAACACCCCATGCACCCTAGGCCGCGATTTTATGTTTTGGGCCACTTTCCCTTCAATAAGATTACACTCCTAACTTGTACTTACATAGAAACAATCAAGGAGTCGGAATATGCAGGTTATTTTACTGTAAACCAAGTGGTTTATATTTATATATCTTATCATTTCTGAAGGGGTATGAATGTACGCACAGTGCACTTTCTGCAAAGCCTTGAAATATAAAACATCGATATTTCAGTTAATACTTGGTGGATTTTTATGTTTGACCTCTCTATTTAAAGCTTAAAATATCACGGTTCATCCTAGATGTAAAAATAATGAAAAGGGTGTACAGATCATATTTTTTAAAACATGTATTTACTTCAGACCACAAATTTGTAGACTAAAAATGCATCTCAGTTTTTTTTTACACTTTTACACAAGCTACCTTAATATTTTTACTATTAAGTTCTGGTCCTGTTTTATTGATATATACTAGCACTAATTGGCGCAAACCAATGTATGAGGTCTATTTTAGACAATAATGCAAGAAAATCAGAAGAGCAGAATATGGATGATGCACAAAACTCTGACTTTCCATTGTGATAAAAAAACAGGTACCTGGAAATAATTCCTAGAAAAAATAGCATGTCACTCCCCAAAATGTTCTCTTCTCAGTGGTATAACTGATTTTTTTTTTATATTCCAACCTAAAAAAAGAGCTATGACAATTTATCTGAGGCAAAGTCAGATATCTCCCTTGCCTCCCTGCAATGGCTGGAGTGAGTCACGCTCTGCGCACACAGAGATAAGGCTCCTACACTGCAGAAGTCAATGACAGAAAAAAATCTTGAAATATTCCAAACTTTTTTTCTTTAAACAAGAATAGCTTGGCTTCTACTGGGTCGATTTGCATGATGTAAACTGCATTTTCTTCTCAAGATCTGTAGTTTAAGTAAATTAAGATACATGAAAATCAATGTTAAATTCTGAAAATTGAATTTTGGTGTTTTATCTCTACCGGTACTGAAAATGACCCCCACTGCCCCACCTTGTGATCTATTAAAACAACCCCCCTGTCACCTGGCAGTAAATGACCCGACTCTGCCCTTTGACTTTGTTGGACCCCCTCCCCAACAATTGTGTGAATACACAGTCACAGTAGACTGACTCACTGAGTAGTACCGTAACTTACTGTGAGTGTGAACTGTGATACTTTAAATACTGTGAAAAAAAAATGTGAGTAAGCCCACAGCCACAGGGCTACAGTAGCTACACACTGCCAGCGGCAGTGCCAGTGCCACCACTGTGAGTCATGACTGTGACTGTGTGAGTGTGACAACACGGCACACCACTCATCGGTCCACTGACACTGCAGTGCTGGCAAGACTGGCACTGCATGCTGGCGCTGGAGTCTGGATGCTCGTTTTTAGGTTCAAGATCAATATATCGCCTGTCATATAGCATAGAGCAGTCACATGGGTTAACTTTTATTTTATGTCGACTTTCTGCTGATATTATTCCATGATTAAGCAATATACATACTGTAACCGTAGCCTTGTTTCTTCAGTCTTGTAAACACACGTTTCTCTCTCACAAGGAGGCCGCCATTGCTTATGAAAACGTGGTCTCGCGCGATCACGGCGGCTTCGTTCGATTCTTTTCGACCTCAGTGCTGGCAGCTCAGTGCTGGCGTCCGCGCCACCTTGCCGAATAACTTGGCGCGCTGGAGACGGAGACCGGTACATGGTAGGCCTAGTGTGGGGCTTTCCACACCGTCTGCCGCTCCAAGATCTAATTAGGCTAATATCCATACAGTCTCCATGGCATAGATTATAAAACTAATTCTATTTGAGGGTCAATTGTTTCAGAGTGGAAAATGATTGAAAAAGTACAAGCTCTAAAATTGGCCCAGGCCATAATGGTTTTCCAAAATCTGAACCATTCTCTAGGGTTCCCGCAATATGGTGACGTCAGAAAGAGAATAGTCTATAGGGCTATCCAAAAAAAAAGTCAACCTTGAATTTTTGTTCCATACCATATGATATCAGTCAGCAATCATCCATATTCTTTACCAAGTCTGCTAAAGGAGGAAAGAAATATAGGCCTATTGGTTGGTAACATTATAGGCCTATTTGATGGTGTCAAAATTGCTCCATGTTATCCTTCTGGGAGGGATCTGAAATTTTTTGTCTCCTCCACTTTTATTCTATAGTACCATGGAGGCCTTTTCATTAAGAAGGAGAGACAATAATTACTTTGCCCCTCCCTCCAGAGGGGTCTGAAATTATTTGCCCCCCCCCCTTCCCAAATCCACCAACCCTCCCCTTTTGTTAAACTCTGGACTGTCTGGACAAAAAAAGAGCAGAAATGGATTCCATGAGAAAGGGGAACCTGTATTGCAAAGAAGAAAAAAATGTAAAAAAGAAAAGAAGAGAATTGTAAGAAATGTGAGAGGTCCAATTTGGGAGATGATCTATAGACATGGCCTTGCATGTTTGTGTGTTTTCCATTGGGCTGTGTGTGGGATTGATTGTCCTTCTGGCCACAATCTGGGTACCTTGTGTGTCCATGCATTTTTGCACTTGGCAAAACTTAAACACATTTTCAACGTAGAAATAAACGAAAACAAACAAAGAAAATAAAAAGACAAGTGAACGGCATACCTATAAAGTTTACAGATCTTTTTATTTACAATTTACAAATTATCACACACGACAAACGTTCAAATCTATGTTTACTTGTTGCTTGTATGTCCGAAGCTTTACACAACTGATTTTTTCTTTTTACATTACATTTTCAACGATAATCTTAACATCAAGGGTTTATCTCTTCAAAGGAGTTTTTAAATTTGAATACTTAGGAGTACTGAATTAAATACCATACAGTATCAATGATACGACTGTATATAAACGTATAGACCTTATCAGTCCCACAATAAATGAATCACGTATAGATGGAATATTGGTGTGCAATGCTGATGCCATTCTTTTTCTCTTTCATAAAACTTCTTTGGTCAACATCATAATCTGCATAGACTAATTGATATGCATTCATACCCTCAGTCGAATCCCAAAGCAAATATTTATTAAAAATATATAACACATTTTCATATGAATATCACATTTAGGTTCATTAATAGCATATCATTTTGGCCATCTGTCCAGATTTGCTTATTCAAATGTAACATATGTATTAGGCCTGTATAAAGCTTAAAATTGTGTGATCAAGTTAGGCCTACCGGAGTCCATGCTTCAAGTACAATATATATGTAAGGGGCCTACCTGTATTTGGGAAATCTTTCACTTACCTACGAATACACTACACACAGGGAAAACATAAGCTTTAATCTACGAAAAGTATACAGACACTTGGTTTACATGTATAGTACAAATGGAGTTTTTAGAGAAACAGCCCCACGTCTGTGGGCTGTTTCACTAGGGAGACTTGCCAATAGCCGTACATTTATCATCTTTAAAAAAATGCTACCAACTAAAGTTAATACCATTTTATCTCAGTCTGCTTGTATAGGTAAATGCAATAGAAGACACTTATTTCATTACTCAACATTTTAAGCCTCAAACTCTCTCAAATCTACCAACACATTTTCTTACGACTACTTGTAAATATAACACATTTGTGAAATGCCCCTCGATCTGGTTAGGCCACTTAATGCTGATCATACAATTGTGTTTAAAGACACCAACTATTTTTTAACACAACTGACACTAGGTCCTGCACGACTTTTCAAAATGGACGTAGGTCTACTTCTTTAGATCTCTCATTGAATTGATGTACTTTTGTTACAATTTGTCCAGGAAGTTTATGGATTGTGTGATATATATTTAGTATGACTGGACGGAGGTCCTGAGCAAGTCTTGTATTACCATGTCGCGTTTTCTTTGGTGGACGGAATAGCAAGCTCTTCAGGTATCTTCTTTAGTATTTAGTAACTTCATCTCTGAAAGTATATCAATGTTTATTTTGAAACGAAAATATTAGTGACTTAATTAAATTCATCGCGGAGAGGCTCTTGCCATTATAATCGCCATAAGATTTAATAATTTTGGCTTATTTATGAATCACTACTCATCATAGGAGTTAACTATTCATATATTTCTTTAACTATTGGATTATATTCTAGATAATAGGATAATCCGTTGCTGTTAGAGGACGATTTGAAGTTTGAAGTTTCAAAAGTTTATTAGCCATAAAATTATGACATGGATATTTTTCTGATCACATCCACAGTATAAACGTGAAACGGATAATAACATAATTGATGATATGGAGCAGTTTGACAATATTGGGTGATATTGGGTGATTGAATTTATACCACATGTACAGGTAAATAAAATCATTCAAAACCATTAAATCAGCATCTATTCTATAAGTAGTATACACACAAAAATAAACATCTGTATCACAGTACAAACAATCAAGTAATGAGTTAGGCTACCTATAGTAAAACTGTTCACCAGTCAGAAGGAGCCACTTTGTTAGAACTGAAACAGAAAAAAAACATGAAGGAAAACCTTATTTAGCAATTGTTGAAAACTCAGATTTCCTTTTATCACCAAAGTGCTCTAGACTCAAGATTACCACACTTGAAAATGTAAGATACATAAGATACATAGACAGCTGCACATACACATTTGATAAACACATACAAAACAGAAAGATGAAAATCTTCGTTCGTAACAATAATAGGTATTGTTAGTAAATTAAATGCAGTCAATCTATGTAGCTATATACATGGAATCATTTGATAATGATGGATAAGGTCGTTGCAATATTACTAATGGTAGTTATAAATTACATGCCCTATAAACCCGTTTGTTGAGTGTCTTAATTCTATCAAAAACACTTCTAAGACCAAGAAAACTTTATGCCCAATTAGCAGCTAATTCTATTCATGAATAGAATGATTATTACAAAGAATAGCCTAGTACTTCATGAAATAAGATGCATAGGGTGTTGATGCATTCCCCCCTTTGGTCACCCTAATGCATGGGCGTGTACTAGTTACCAAGTTGAGTCTGTGTAGCTGTTATCTATATACTAAGGACACTCTAGGGCTGATGCTGCCCTCTGGCAGCTCTATTCCTATGCATAGCCATTGGTGACAGAGGTGAGGGGGGACTTTGCCAAAGTCCCCCCTCACCTCTGTCTTCCATGGCTATGTGTATAGGAAATAGTTCAAAGGGTATCTGCCAGAGGGCAGCAAATGTCCTTGAGTGGCCAACCCTCTCTTAGTATATGGATAACACATACACAGCCTCAACTTGGTATTGAACTAGTACACGCCCATGCCCTAATGCATGAATGCAGCCTTTATACTTGGTGAATCTATATACTCATCATAGGTTATAAATCATAACAGATAGAGGACTATACTCCCCAATGTGTCACTATGATGTCCACCTAATGCATGAATGCAGCCTTTACTTGGTGAATCTATATATACTCAACATAGTTTATAAATCATAACAGATAGAGGACTATACATTCCCAATGTGTCACTATCATGTTCGAATGTAGCCCTACATGGCAACATCTCATGACAACAAATGGGCATAATTCTTTAATGCACTATGTCTTACTTAAGAAGCTATTTCTGTAATCATAAATGGTTATGTTTTCACTTCCCCATGCATGCCGGCCAACCTTATACACGTATATAGATTCCCTAATTGCGTATGGCATAATATACATTTAACACACCCCAACCAGACCGGTTAAGTCATTAGTAAATATACCATAAACCGTTGTGTTTATATTAGTATCAATTTGAACACTAGATTAATGTAGTACAAGACAAGGATCTTAATTTGTAGGGGAGGGGCTGTTCAAATCAAACCTATGGATCCTCTTACCCATAAGGAGGGGGCTTCTCATCAACGCTGTAAGAATATATCAACCAAAAATTCAAATATATAGGCAAGTGATAATCAAAACACCAACAAGGGATTCGCTGACTGAATTCTATTGTGAACTTTTATGAAGGAAACACTGAAAGAACAGGAAAAGGGAGGAGGTTTGATTTGAAATTATATACCAAGATTCATTTAACATATTTAATTTCATGTGAAGTTATGCCTCTTTGAAGTGAAAGGAAAGCACAACTCACCTCTTCATGGGAATGCTGAAAGAGATGATAAGATATGACACATTAATGATATGACATTTTGATGTGTTAAAAGATCATACTCAAGAGCCACTTTTACCAATAGAACATTTTGTTCGTGTCTCAAGGTTTTAGAACTTTTAATTATGTATAAAGATTTTATACATCACATCATTACCTTCTTTATTAAGAATCTAGAACTAACATGTTTGTTAAGTTGCCTTTTCTTCTACTCCTTTTTTTTATACATGACAAAAGCAATAACAATTATCAGATTTGGTTCCAGGAGTGTCACACCTAACTCTTGTCCTGTCTGCGAAGGCTTTTAAATCTAATGCAACTTTCCTCCCTATGATTTTAAATCCAATATCTTTCTTCTTTTTTTTTTTTATTAGATTCCTCATTGTAGTGTAAATGGAGCATATTTCATAAACTTATGTTGGCATAGATGCCAATACTTGTATTTTTATACATTTGATGTAACTTTTCCTATTCTTTACAACTAGAATATGGTACATTGAGGATATCCTAGTTACACTTAGTATTGAACTATGTCATAATGGCTTACGTGTTATTTGGTACTGATTGATGTTATTATAATACAGGTTTATATTCCCATCCACCACAGTTTAATATCATTAGTGACATTAGAGATTTCATTGGTCATGATAATGGGATCTTTACATCAGTGTACATACCATAGTAAAATTTAACAGAGGGTTTAAAGATATATCTCTCCTTCTCCCCTCTACCACCAAATTGTACCCTTTAACCCAATAAGATAACCATGAATCCCCCAAGTCCATCCCTTGAAGCAGAGACAAACATACAGACAGATGGAAACAGAGAGAGACAGACAGAGACACAGAGGGACAGAGGCAGACAAAGGTGGATAGGAAAGAAATAACACATCTGGACTTTGTCTGCATTTCCAAGAATGTTCATCACCCATGGATGGTCCAATGTGGCTAAGAGATCACAACCCCCCCCCCCCTCATTCCCATTTATATTAAACCTGAAACATAAAGTGTGGTGATAGTAAATTCTCCAATGAATAAAGATGACTGTTTTATCAAAGGATGACGCGAGAATCCCACCAGCTTCTAATTCTAAACCAGCGTTAGCTAAATAGACAAGTGCGGTATATTATTGAGCAGGAAGCTATTTTAGATAAATGCCTCACCATATGTTGTAACTTACCAATAATATATTGTTTAGAAATTCTTTTTTTTCTATCTTTGTTTATCTAGTATATATTATGTTGTATGTTGGCATGCGTTGCATACAAAAGTGCAGCATGATGATTCCAAACCAGAAAGTGCTGAAGTTAAAAAAGATTCATTCCACTTACATGGGTGATCAATTAAATTAAATCACTGTTACTCTGGATCATGGTCCCACTCTTAAAGCAAATAAAAATATACATGGTCTTATTAGTTTTAAGCCAGAGTCGGAGTCCTTAGCCTAGGAAAGAGAGTGCGGGAATTACTAGAGGTCCATCCAACGCTGTTACTACAAGGTCACACAGGTCCACACTTGGCTCACCCTATATTTAACATTAGGCACTGGACTCCAGAACAAGCCCTGGGGGTGTGTCACTAGAGGCCCCACCAGCTTCAGACTTTGCTGAAGATGCTTCTCTGACCAGGGTGGGTTGTCTTTCTGCACTTATTCCAGACACCTCAGTTTGTAAGCCTGCAGGGACCTCATCGGTTGTGACAACCTCGGGTGGAGCTATATCCGCACCACTATCAGTGACACTGGCTGGATCGTTGGGCAGCTCTGCGAGTTCGTAAGTTTGGACTGCTCCATGTAGCTGAGATGTCTGCCTAGAGCCCATACTTGGGTTGCTCCCAGTGGCTGGTCTAGACCCAATACTTAGATTACTTCCATTGGCTTGTCCTGCCACAGCCACAACCACAGTCTGTCCTGCTGGGAGTTCCTCAGTCGGCTTTTCTATTTCATTCGATTCTGAAAATTGTGTGTCGTCTGTGGTCACAACAGCTCCAACGACAACCGCCCCTATTGGTTCTTTTAGATCCAACTTGCTGCTGAGTGATGAGGCACGGGAATGTCTTGAGCTGTTGCAAAGGTAGAGATTGAATTGCTCTTTTAAAGAGATTTTAAAAAATGTGGACTAGTATGGATTGTTTCCTTCACTCTCAACTAATTTGCACCACCCTGGTAGTTGAAAGCCATGTCTGCGAGAGAGATAGCCAACAAACGTGCTCTAGAATTGTGTCCTTTACTATAGAAAATGTCCTGTAGCTACTCAAAGATTTAGAGTCTAACTCATCAACACCCTGACTTACTGTGAAACCTTAAATCTAAAATCCCTATACTCAATAGATTTTAGGGTAAACAGGGTATTCCCTCATAGGGTGACATTGTGACTACACCAAGTGGTCGTTTCTCAATAATGCTTTAATTGATATGTTTGAGCCGCTCCTAGTCTGCATAAAAACAAAAATCTAGAACTGTTTCCTTTCCTATAAAAAAAACCTCCCGTACCCTATCATAAGGAAATGCATTTTGGATGAATGCAGTATTAAGTATCATAAAGGACATATCTATTAACCAATGGGCATAATACTTCAATGTATCATCCAGCCTTCCAACTGTCGTTCGCTAGCAAGAAAAAAAAGATGAGATCTTCAGGGGAGATGAAGTATCAGAAACAGAGCAGGAGATTTTTTTTTCTGTTTGAAGAGTTAGGAAGGCTGTATCTTGTACCTGTTTAGGCCCTCAAAAAAAATAGCAGGAATGAATGTGTCATGACGTTTCTAAGTCTGCCTAATATTTTATCACCCCTAGGTGAATGTACTGTACAGCATTTTAGCTTGGATTACTTGATTACTGTAACTGAGACAAGTGGAGCAGTTCCTCAATTTTCCAAATTTTCCTTGCAACACCCCCACTACACCGTAATGAAATTCAAAGTGCTTCACTTACAATGCTCTGGACGGCATTTCTCAAGATAGTACGCCTAGACCCTTTCAAATCGTAGTGGGATCCGTCACGTCAACACAATTACAACCCTGTATCTATATGATGGTCACTAATCATTAAACTGGTACGACAAACCCTATTTAATTACTACATTAAGTGCTGATCATACAGAGTAGTTGTATGACATTTACGATCACTTGCTCTAATTTTTAGGGTTTCAAATCATAGTGGCTGTGTTCAGTTGTAGCATCTCGAGAAATACCTTCTAGCACTGTGATGGCTAGGCCTACCTGCCTGACACGCTTTAGCCCCTGAAGTCATGTTGCTTCATACGCCCTTTGTGAGGAATTTATATAGATTAGCATTTAACTCATCAACACTGGAAACCTTAGCCTATAGTGAAAGGATCCTCCTACCTTCGCACGATAGAATCTCAAAAAAAAGAGAGAGAATATTCTGTCTTAGGGTGACATTGTTACCATTTGAAGTGGGTGTTGCATAATAATGCTATAAGTCTATAATTGATATGTTTGAGCCCCTACTGGTCCTGCAAACAGAAATAGCCATTGGCAATTATAGCAAAGACTAACAAGTTTCTACAGAAGCCTTTTTGGAAAGTGGGTTCTGACTTGAGAAAAGAAAATGTTCGTGATCTGCACTTGGTAGAGAACACAACTAATGACAAATGACTTGTTTTGTATGTCCTTTTGGCTGCTCTTATCCATCCGCTGCGTTATTTCTTAGCACAGGTTTTGGTAGATTGGTGCCGCATAATAAGTCAAAACTAAAAATTTTTGAGGCAAACAAAGCCATTCCATTTACAACTAAAAATCAAACTAAATCAATAAATGTGCCACTCATAATACATGTAAAGCAAATGGAAATTGTCATATAGAACATAAGTATGTGGATTATTATAGAAGGACCATCCAACGCTGTTATACAGGGTCACACGGGTCCACACTTGGCTCACCGTATAATCAGTACTAGGCACTAGGTTCTGTGGCATTCCCCACAGGTGCATCCCCTGCTGGTGCATCCCCTGTTGGTGCATCTCCTTTTGGTGCACCCACTGTTGGTGCATCCCCTTTTGGTGCATCCCCTGTTGGTGCATCCCCAGGTGGTGCATCCCCTGTTGGTGCATCCCCTTTTGGTGCATCCCCTGTTGGTGCATCCCCAGTGGGTACATCCCCTGTTGGTGCATCCCCAGGTGGTGCATCCCCTGTTGGTGCATCCCCTTTTGGTGCATCCCCTGTTGGTGCATCCCCAGTGGGTACATCCCCTGTAGGTGTATCACCAGGCGAGCCAGTGGTTTCAGGGGCATTGCCTTCAGCTTCTGGAGGAGCTGCTTCTTTGACCAGGGTGGGTTGTCTTTCAGGATTTCCTCCAGGTGTTTCAGGTTCAGGTTCTGAAGCTGCAGGAACTTCTGCCGTAGTTGCAGCCTCAGGAGGAGCCTCTGCTGTACTGTTAGCCACACTAGTAGGATCTTTAGGCACCTCAGCTAATTCATAATCTGGCATTGCTCCAGGGAGCTCAGTTGCCTGTCTGGAGCCCATATTTGGGTTACTACCAATTGCTTGTATTGTTGCTGCCGCGGCCACAACCACAGCCTGGCCTGGGGGTAGATTATCAGTCGGCGCTTCTGTTTCATTAAATTCTGCAACCTCTGTGCCGTCTTTGGACACAACAGCTCCTCCAACAATAACAGCACCTTCGGCTTCATTGAGATCCAGCTTGCTGCTCATTGATGAGGCACTGGAATGTTGCAAGTTGTTGAATACAAAACAACCCAAAAGAAAATCTAATTCATGTTGCCCCATGGCACCTCGCAAAACAGCGTCTACCTGAGACATCTTATCTATAATTATATTTGAAAACAACAGAACATTCATCTATGATAGAAAATCCATCAGTAGGTCACAATAAACTTGATTGAACACGTAAACTCATTCAATTCCTGGGTACCTATTGAGTTCATAATCTTTATCCAACAATCCTAATTCTCAAAGAAAATCATTATGAGTTGTCAATTATTATGAAATGACACCAAATCACTTTCCAATTTCTAACGATGTCCATATTTGGTATTGCCTTTTTGGTCGTCAGGACTCTTACTAATTTTAGGCGTTCATAGGGTTTCAGTGGTTCCAATCTGAAATAGGTGCCTTAACCTAAAGCACATGCATTAATGTGCAATAGCCATGCAAAGGAGTGGAACGGTTCTTTTCTATACCAATGATTACATGATCATCTTTATTATACCCAGAAAGATCATTGGTGCATCATGACGACCAATGGGCATGATGCATTAGTGCATCAGCGGCCTTTAAAGGGTTAAGGTCATTTAATTCCATCTTTAGTTTCACTAGTTACTGTTTGGTAGCTGTTCTCCTGGAGATTGATACACTGTGATACCAATAGATGTAGATTGTGTAGCCATCTCAACCAGAAATCAAGAAAATAAATATGTCTTAAAACCTGACAATAATACAACATGATATATCTTCTTCGAAACAAAAACCTTTTATCTTTAAGCAAAAGATAATTTGAGGGGAAAAGATCCATCGGATACAAGAGTAAAGGATGCCAAAAGAAATTGTTGAAAAAGGTGTAGAAAGGACAAACTTTTCCTGCAGTGATGATATCACTTAGACCGACATGCTCTGAGAGATAAGATTAGAAAACGATTCTCAATAACCAATAGTTTTGAAAAACTTACCCTTCATCGTCATCTGGCTCCTTCATACGGCGCAGGAACTTGGCCAGTTTTATATCGAAGATGACGGAGATGGTTTCAAACAATATGATCCACCCAAGGGCAAGCCAGAAGCCGTTCTAAGGTGTGAGAGAATAACAGTCATATTTTTATAATGCTGATTCTGATATGCAATTTTGAATTGATAATTTTAACAATAACATTTTATTAGCTTATTAAAAGCGTATTTGAATAGTTTAATAGAAATCATTATCCATCATCACACTGGGGAAAATCCGTGAGAAATTGAAATCAATTAAGGATAAACATAGTCAATATGCTAAGCTAAACGCATGGCCTCAATGATGCAGTAATGCATTGCTGTTGACTGTATTTGCCAGCATTGCATTGGGGCATCACATTGTGTCCTTGGGAAATGGGAGTGTATCGACCTCGTAGAGTTGTCTGAATACAACCCTGGCCCCTAGAATCAAACAGGGTTGCATGCATGCACCCTCCTAGGGGCAGAAAGAAAGTTGAACCAACATTGAAATAACGTTGGTTATGGGTTATCAACGTTGATTCAACGTTCTGTGCCCACTGGGCTATGGCATAACATGGGCCATCTTTGGTTAGTAGACTGTCTAACTTACCAATATGTCCACAATGTATCCACACACTCCAATCAGGAAGATGGAGTTGAATACATTGTACACGGGGAGACAACCTCCTACATCATTTTGGACCTGAAAGTGTGGGAGAATTAAGATTAACACATTTACGTTGAAATAGACCTGACAGGATTTGCAGATTCAATGTTAGAGAATTTACAACGAATTGGACTTGAGAGACATGGGAAATTCATGGCTAGAAAGGTTAGTTCGATTAGCACTCGAGGTGTTTAGTTCCAAGATTTCAGGTTATTGCATAGAATTGGACCTGAGAGATACTGCCAGATATTCATATTTCGAAAACTGACATCACTTTGGGTAGGAGAATTTTGGAATCCAGGTTAGATAACTAGCACCAATTTGGACATGCATGAGGGTCGACGAGCTGTGCGCCCCTGGAGGGCATTTTTCAACATAATACAATGCAGCTGCCTCACTTCAAATCGTACTGGGAGCCCTTACTCTAATGCCGTTGCGGCACTATAAGGTGTTCACCAATAATTTCACTTATATGAACTTTGTAGAGTATTATGATCACCCACTCTAAATGTGAGGTTTTTAAATCATAGTAGATGTGAGCCTACTGCCGTGCACAGTCATTGTAACTGAAGATATGGCTTTTGAGACAGGATTTGAAAGTTTACATCAACATCAGCATTTGGACCTAAGGGTCGTTTCTCACGATCCTATGATCAAATACACATATGAGCAATCGCTTGCTTATGCAAACTTAAGAAATACCCCCCTAGAAGGAGATACCTATACATCTTTTCTTCGATGAGACATTGACAGCGTTTGTGGCCATGAAAAAGGCCTAACCATTTTAATACCTCCTGGTACGATCTTTGAATGTAGCCTATTGACAAAAAAAACATTGTTTTTTCGTTTAAATAAGTGTTTAAAAAGCGTTAAAAGGTCTTTTTCTGTCAAGCAGGTGAATAGTATTAACAAAAAAGTATCATTTTGGAGACTCAATAGGTTTGGCAAAATGACTTTTATATGACACCATACCTTGCTAAGTGCAGCAGCAGCGAACGAATCAGCCGTTCCCAATATCCTGTTGCCGTATGTCTGAGCCGTCTAAAAATCACAATTTAATCTATGTTAGACACAGAAATTGAAAAACAATGTGATGATACACGGGACCTCTCATATGATAGGCTACAATAATTTTCTCATTATATTTCTCAATAGAGAACAGGATTGTATATCGGCAGCAGATATTAAGTTTCTATCCCCATGGCTGTTTAGGTTTATACCCACTTGGCATAAAACGTTTTTATTGGTTTCCCTAATGGTTTATTTGGTTGAAAATTGGTTGAAAAAAAACCACGTTTAAAAACGTTTTTTGCCAAGTGGGTAGTAAAGCTCCAATGTTGCGTATCTATACTGATACCTTTGGCTATAGTTGAATAAGGCCTATGCAAGGTTAACCATGCTTATATATATATATATATATATATATATATATATATATATATATATATATATATATATATATATATATATATACATTAAAAAAACAAGAAAAAAACTGTGTGATGAGTGATTTAGGTTATTTGGATAAAACTTCTAGTGTAGAGAGGCCAGGCATTTTTCTCGTTCTTTTTTTCTCCCTTTTGCCAAGGCCCCAACATTCCTCTAAAATCACTTTCTTTCTGTACCAGATGAATAAATCGACTGAAAAAAAAAAATCCACAGAAAAACGGTATTTTTTTTCTATTGTTGATGAAAAATCAGAAAGTAAGCCCTGTTCTCCTATATGCAAGGTCAGGTCACCTGAAACATACCTTCTTTTGTCTAAATGAGTGTTGATATCATGTAAATTCAGCATTAATAGATGAATAATTTCACTCTTACTGTCTTGATGAGATTTGTCCCGTTCGATCCAATGTAGTTTTCCACTGCCTGAGCTGCATCGATTGTAGCGTTAACCCCTGTCTGAAGACAGAGTCAGGAGATTATTACATGCTAATGTATATACGTATCGATTTGAATCAATAGCTATAGTATGTTCAAATTGAGGTTTCCGAAGATGACTTAATTGCTTCTATCCACTCAGAAGGTTCCTTTCAATTGATGATGCCTTTTTTAATATACAATAGTCTAGAATGCATCATGGTCTCGAACGCAAACTCAATTCCCTACAATATATAACATGATACCATTCAATTATCCGAGGGCCATAACTATTGTCAGTAATTACACATATTTTTTAGGCCGGTATTGCCGGTAATTATATATCAAATAGTGAAACAGTTTTGGAGAAGTTCAGATTCTTGATTGTGATAGGGGGCGGAGGTGCGTGTGTGTGTGTGTGTGTGGGGGGGGTATCCAGGTGGAAATGGCAAGGGGAGATTTCCGCGGTGAAGTTGTCCGGCGGCCAGCAAGGAAGAATGCACCGATTAAGTGGTGAAATGGTGTGAGCCGGTGATTTTTTTTCAGCATTATTGCATAGGCTTATAGCCGTGGTCTATGCACTCCCATGTTAAATTTCTAAAGTCAGTATCAGATTGGAAGTGGGTGGTTTGTGAATATAGATCAAGTGCCCTTTACCATTTTGAAGTATAAAGAAATACATTTTCAGAATATTGACTTCGAGAAGACTGATTCATTAACTCACTGGTGTGGTTGCCACTTCTGCTTCCAGTTTATTCACGTCAGCCAGCATTTGGGTCTACAGAAAAAGAATACTCTCATTAATTTTACACTACATTTGTTGCAAATAATTTTTTTAAAAAAGAGGAGGGTCACAAGGAACGTTTACAATATTTTTTTCTAAAGAATATGTCAATCAGATCTTTGTTTGTATTCATTTTGGGTGACATAATATCATTGTGTTTAGTAGGTTTTCAAATTAGGCATCTATAGATGCAAAATCTCGCCTTAGTATATGTACACCAAATGCATCAAAAACATTAAGATTCTACTCATATTGACCGCTGATCATCAATTTTACAACAAGAAACGATAAGAATATGTACTCCAAGTCTTATAAAATCCCATAATAAGATAAAATAAATGGCAGTAGCCAAACACAGTCCAATTCCCTTTCTAACATTAAACAGGTACCTCCTTGCTAATACTCTGACCATATGTCGCCAGGAGGGTGTTTCCCTATAAAGTTATTAAATGTTGTTGTGAAAAGCAATCCTAATATGTGATACCCACCTTTTCTGAATTGACAGTGGTATAGATACCGTTACTAGCGGTCATCGCGTTTAGTTTGGCTGCTGCACTGTTAAAACTGGCCTGTAAACAAATGCACAACACAATAGTAGTCATTCTTTTCAACTCTAAATCAAGGTAAGACTGTGATACCACTAAACCATGCTTAAATGTACTTAATACGTAGTGGATTATTGAAATAAACACCTTTCATTGCCAGGCATATAGAGAAAAAAAGAATGCCATGCGAGCATCATCATTCATTTCACTAAGGTTTATGCTCTTCAGCTTGGTAACGATTGTGATTATTACTCTCTTTTCAGTCTACATCTAAAGGTTGACGAATATGTTTCCTGCTAAATTTACTTAAAACATGTTCTTCAAAAGGTCTTTAGTGTATTGTGATCCTAGCTCGTTTAAAATAAGGTAGGCCTTATAGTATACAACATCTTGAAAATGCACAGTAGTCAGTATAGTACTATTATAATGTACCCATAAGAAGAAAAAGATTAATAACGATTCCTACCGCAGCACCACTAGGAGTGGATCCATCGTTCGCCAGATTTGTGAGTGAAGTTGCCATTGCTGAGAGATCGGTCTTGGCAGTACTTTTACTGAGCTAGAAAAGAAGAGCAAACCTTGTGACTACACTGTTGATTATATATAGAGCTGTTTTAGATCTTTGTTAAAATTGTGCCATTCCATGGGGACATATAACCTAACCCACTGAACAAAAATGTGATGCCGACTATGTTACTCTCAGTTTACGTATACATTATAATGCAAGTCATGTTATTTTTAAAATTCGATAAAATGGAAGAGCAGCAACACAGTCTCCAGCCCAGCCCCATTGGGACGTTTGAGGCCTGTCTCCCTATGTTTTATATATGAAAAAAACCTATTTTCATGGTAATTTCTTTTAGTATTCCCTTGTAATAGCAGATGTACTTATAAATATGTCAGAATCCTTTTATCAGATATAAAATATTCCAAATGAAGCAATCATGGAAATAGATTGGTCTTTTTATTCAAATATTTATCATCAGCAATGCAGTCCACTATAGTCATGGCGCTTTTCTGTTGAGAAACTATTTCAATTTGCTCCAAAATTCAGCACTGGACAACAATACATCAAATAAAGGGTTTATTTTCTAGTACTGTTCCCTACCTCTGTCTTGAAGGTAGCATAGTCAATGTCCACTGCGGTGACGAAGTCACGTAGTTGCTGCTCTGTATTTGTTGAAATCAGATCTACGGTGGTCAGATCCACATTGATGGCATCAATCTGGGACTGGATGTCAATGGACTGTAAGAAAAAGAGAGGATGAGTGGAGAAGAGAAAGTCATAAAGTTCAGAATCAACAAACTAAAACGCTACTTTAATATTAAAACAACGTTCTACTTATACCCTTGTTCCAATTTTTTTTATTTCCCCCCTTACCTTCTTGTAGTCGGTAACTGTGCTCAGGTCAAAAAGTGCATTAAGTTTCAGCACAGAAAAGGCACCTCCGTTAGCCTTGCATCCACTGAAAATTATAAATGAAGTAATAGTCTATTAAGGAGAAGCATGAGATCTCAATTCAAATACTCTACCGGTACTGGGAATTGCAATGTAGGTTATTGTGAATAGGGATAGCCCTTGTATAAATACGCCCAGCCGCCTCCAAAAACTATGTAGTAGAGTCTATATATTATGCCAGGGCTCCACTACGCGGCATGGGGCGGCAGCATCACAGGCAGCACAGAATTGGAGTATCCTTTCTGCTTGCCAGTACAGGAACGTAGCATTTTGTGTCCATGTTGCGACAATTTTGTGGCGGAATTGCAGAGATACACGGCGAAATTGCCGCGAAACCCTGCGTTCCTCTACTGGCCACCAGAAAGGATACCCCAAACCTGTGCTGCCTGTGACGCTGCCGCCCTGTGACGCCTAGTGGAGTTTGGGCTACATACTAGTAGGGATCTTTAACCACTGCAATTACGCACCAGGCCTATCTGTCACCATGATGCACTAATGCAGCCTTGGTGAGTAACTCGCCAGTGCTACATCCAGGCATCAGGCAAACCCGAGGTAGTTATTATCACACCCCTAAGGCTAGGCATGGTGACCCAACGCAGTACTGACAAGTAGACCTACATTGATGCAGCATTACAAAGAAAGAACAGAGAAAGAACATGCGCCCTATAAAGGCTAAAGACTATAAGCATTTTGTTATCTTGTCGACTTACTCTAGTGCACCAGAGAAGGTCAGGTTGATGGTTTCATCCTGTAAGAGGATTCCTCCGAGGAAATATCCAGTTGGGGATGTGGCCAAAAGTCCCCCTGGTCCATCAAGAAGCTGGAATACACAATGTTACATTATGTTTATGTTTGTACCACAATAAAACATTTATCAATCATTACTACCAGTAACTGTAAATCACAGAATGGCGATTGTAAGGTTCTCAAGGATGACGTGAGAGAGTGGGCTGCAGCCCGGGAGGTCATTTCTTAACAACGCTAATCAACATTGAAATGCCCTCCAGATCTACTGTGTGGAAAGCAACACAAAGATACTTCATTTATTGGCAGTTTGTACTTGTTATGTGATCATGCTATCTAAAGAGAAGTCAAGGGGATCAACAGATTCTGATGAAGTTACAGGCCCCTTAAAACCCAAAGATAAGACATGCCACGATGGGTATACTTCGTCCTTGGATGGCAGTGGCGGATTTTTCCCAAGAGTTTTTAAATTAGATATTTTGGACCCCAAAATTTGCTCCCTCCCTTTGGACCACGCCCCCTTGTTTTCCAGATGCTGGATCCGCCACTGTGATGGCGCCGCTAATTGATAAGAATGACCATTAGATATTACCAGGACCAGCTAAATATTTCTTGTATTTTTTAATCCTGACTACATCAATGTGTATCTACTATTGTTTATTTTTGTACTACCTTGGCTTGCTTGAAGAGCATCCTTTACTGAACGAATGTTGAGCCAATAAATACTTACTTACTCCAAGCCTGATTGAAGCTGCCATGTAATACATGTAATCATAGAATGTGTATATGTACCCTCTTAAAGATGGTGTAGTTGGGGTCTGCCAAAGGTTGACACAGCACCTTCTCCATAAGGCCACCCACCAGGAAGAAAATCACCGTCAGCAACATAAGGAATGCAGCAAAGATGAAGATGAGACCAGAGGCCCTGAAAACATACAACAAATTATTTTAACACTTCAAAGGTCGATAGGTCATTAATGCATCATGCCCATTTGACTTTTTATAATGCATGAATGCAGCCATGGTGAATCAACTTGCCAGGACTGCATCCATGCATCATTGGATAGGTTGAGTCACTTGTAGGGGGGGGGGGGTTGACATGATGCACTCTAATCAAGAATAGTATCTATCGAGGCTTCTTGCTCTAAGAATATAAAGGGGAAATTTGATTTCTGCTCGTACCAATGTTTAGTAAAATAATTCTGGGTCCAAATAATATCACTACCTTACAGAATATCAATCGAAATCATTTTCTTTACACTTACGACATCAGGATTTGCCCAGCTGCATGGGAGAGGCCTGACCTCTCATGTGCCTCCTTGTCATTGTCATAACCACAGAAGCCTAGGAGGACTCCGACCAGCTGGAGGACCACGACCACCAGCACCAGGCAGGCCAGGCCGATGCCGCCATAGCGCCTGGAGAAAATAGCATGAAAAAAAAACTCCAAATCACAGCAGATGTTGTGACCTACCAGAGGAGAGATTTGTACTAATTGATGTGGTCCTGGTTCTCACAATGATTTGAAATTACTATACTTCTATATCATTATTACATGTTAAAATACACCTACCTATAACTGTCATACGGAGTGATAGTAGTGGTGTATGTTTTCAATGAGGACTTTATTGGAGCCAGTGAACTTTGTACCTGGAATAGGAATGGGAAATGGGATTTTATTTCATATATAGATGGGCATATAGATGACTTTGAACTGATATTACCTTCATTGTAACCAGTTGTAATAAGATTAGTATAGTAGACCTGAATGAATTATTATTATTATCATAATTATGTAGACTAGGGCCGACCCATAAAGTACGTCACACCAAAGGGGGTGAGGGGGTGTTCATGGCTCCTATACATTTCTATAGTAAACGTGTGAAATAGGGGTGGGGGTGTCCAAAAAGGCCTACTGTCACCCCACAGTATCTACACTCATAGGAGGCTAGACCAATGATCATAATCAGTAGGTCTACTGTCACAGTGTCCAATGACACTGACAAAACATGTCACGATGGGTGGCTTGTCTAAGAAATTGAGCCTGGTGTGGAGGGCATTATCCCACAATCATGCCCAGCCCGAGGGCATGGCCAGGTCAGGCTGCGCAGCAGCCCCTGGCCATGCCCAAGGGCTGGGCATGATTGTGGGATAATGCCTGACATACCAGGCTCAATTTCGGTTCTACCATAGGTTATTTTGAGTATATTAACTTGAATTATCATTAGTATAACATCATTGGTCTGAGAGGGCATTATCCTCAGGGCATTATCCCAGGATTAAGCCCTGCTAGCCTCGTTTTAGTTAACATTGAACTCTATGGGATCAAGATGCCCTCTGTTCCTGCCTATGGTAGAACCCTGGATAACGCCCTCTTCCAGTTACAAACAGTTGGTTCCCATCTAATCGTTTGTTTTTTCGAAGCATGCAAGTTGCCAGAACTCAGGTTTTGAGCCTCTACTTAATTATTCTGACTGACAGATATTACCATTGCTGTGAACCCTTAAGTTAAGCAGCAAGCCAGTGGCAGAGTGTGTCTGATTGACTTGTGGAATTCAAAGGGTGTATTTGTAGAAAAATTACTAAAATTGTCATAGAAAGCGGAGAATATTCAATAAGAAATGTATGCAAAGCCATGGAAGATCTCTCCCCCAAATAACTGGAGTATAAAATTGTGCAAAGCTTAATTTATGCCACGATTTACAACGCTGAATTATTCATCAACTCCTAAATATGTTTCTCATAAATCATATCATTGATCATTTACAATCAGCAAGGTTCAATCAGAAATCGTGCACTTGTGTTTATTAAATGGTCACTGTGGCTTTGCTGTAAGCAAGAGGATGATTAATACGTGACTATGACAGGCTTCATTCTGGGTGATGTGGAAGAAACCCCTACTTACCGACTGCCAGAAAGTCATTTTAGTAGTAACAAATGGTTAGATATGAAGTGGAACTCTACATATATTATCTTCTTGAGATATAAAAATATGAGGACATTTACAGATTAATGAGAGGGGCATTGGATAAGTTCCTCTACATAGAGAAAATAAACATGACTTGTACCATCATGGTACCGATCACTTACACCATTAATTTTACAACCTTTTATGGAAGAGCTCATACCAATATCTCATGAATTAGGTCCCATCAGATTTCGTGAGATATGAATGTATAATACAGTTCATTCTACCCTATACCACTTTCGTATAAAATTATATGAAAGACAAGAATCAGGAGATAAGAGAGGAATTTGCCCACCCACCTGTACTGGAAGACCTGTTATCGCAGATGCCACACCAGAGATGGTTTGGGTAAAGTTTGATAACAAACCTTTGATATCTGTTCAAGAACATAGAATGTGTTATTCGTAACTGCATTTCTAGTTGGCATCTTACATTTGTATACATTGTATTCTAACTTGATTAAAAGTAGATAGCATTAAGTAATGCATCTCCATTATCGATTTATACAAATAAATCCAGAAGTCATGGAGATCCGCTGCACTGACGCCTCCCATTCAACTGTTGTGATCTTGCGATCTGCCACTTCAAAATTTACCATGAAATTAATATTCACATGTCACAGTTTGGGAAATACACGCCAGGAAGATCTTCCAGCCGGGAGGACTATCTGATATCTATCGACATATGTTATATTGCATGTACATGTAGTTGTTCTTCACCTACCTGTGACAACAGTCTTGGTGTCGTTTGTCACCTGTTCAGGAATGTCATCAAACTGTTTCTTACCCTGAAAGATAGATTCATCACCCCTTGTTAACTGAAAGACATATAGTTCCCTTTGCACTTCATATCTTATCTCATCTCACTGTAGAGTTCCCAGTGCTCATCCCCTCTCTCTCTCTCTCTCTCTCTCTCTCTCATATATACATGTACCTCATTCTTTCTCTCTGTGTTCTTTCCTTCTGCGTCTCTCTACCTCTCCCCCTAACCTCAATTGTGCAATATAACAAATATGTAATATACCATATGCTCTGTCTAAGAAATTGAGCCTGGTGTGGAGGGCATTATCCCACAATCATGCCCAGCCCAAGGGCATGGCCAGGTCAGGCTGCGCAGCAGCCCCTGGCCATGCCCAAGGGCTGGGCATGATTGTGGGATAATGCCTGACATACCAGGCTCAATTTCGGTTCTACCATAGGTTATTTTGAGTATATTAACTTGAATTATCGTTAGTATAACATCATTGGTCTGAGAGGGCATTATCCTCAGGGCATTATCCCAGGATTAAGCCCTGCTAGCCTAGTTTTGGTTAACATTGAACTCTATGGGATCAAGATGCCCTCTGTTCCTGCCTATGGTAGAACACATGTTCGTTACTGGTCCAACAGGCTAGTGGTCGATTATGGGGCGAATTACCCTCAAGCTGCGGGTCCACTGTGCAATTTTGAGCTAGTTGCATAGAAATAGATATACACATGTTGGGAGTTGTATGGTATGTTGCATAGTGGACCCTACTATCAAAATTTTCATTTCTGCAATCACTTGAAAGTTTGATGCGACCTGCAAAAAGGGGTCTTAGTGCAGGGGACAATAAGTTCCCCTTTTCCAGAACATGTCTGATGCAACTGCAGCCCCAGTGCAATTTCTAGTTGTAACAAGTTTCAGTCTCATAGTAGACTCGTGCCTTAACCCTTCCACCCCATAAAGCAGGATTTGCACGCAAATCCCATAGAGTAACAGAAATTCAGGGGTGAAAGGGTTAATATTAAATTAATATTAATTAAAGGCTACTTACATCCAGGGCCATGGCCGTCAAGTTCTTCGACAGTACAGTCTGCATAAGGGCCACGTTGGCACTTATATCCGGAAACTGTAAAATAAAAGCATCGTGCAGTTTTTAACAGTGATATCAATTTACACCCATACAGGGTATTGTGTGTTAAACACTTGAAATAATCATTTCATATGTGCTAAAAGTTGGTCACTTCTACCATCATGAACATGCACATTACATGTATGCATTATTCGTTACCATCGATATTCTGAGAACACTGATTAACATTGGGGGCCGGGATTGGGGGTCAATTAATTATACTTCGTCATTTTTAAAATCACAGAACACCTTTCACTCGAACTACACTCACATTGTTTGTTGATGTTAAAAAAGGGCTAAGAAAAGAGTATAGATACCTCAGTGAACGTCTAACAGGTACATGTATTCTGCTACTCAAATCTAAAGTTCCCAAAAACATCCCCTTAATCCTTCAAATGCTGCTGAACCAGGAATGTACCGACCCTCTAGGGTCGTCATGATGTATGAATGTAACCCTGGTGAGTCCCACACCATCCAGGGCTGCATTAATGTATCATGGGCATGATACAATCCTGCATCAGCAGCCCTTAAATAGCCCGATAATCCTGCATCAGCAGCCCTTAAATAGCCCGATAATCCTGCATCAGCAGCCCTTAAATAGCCCAATAATCCTGCATCAGCAGCCCTTAAATAGCCCAATAATCCTACATCAACAGTCCTTAAATAGCCCAATAATCCTGCATCAGCAGCCCTTAAATAGCCCGATAATCCTGCAGCAGCAGCCCTTATATAGCCCGATAATCCTGCATCAGCAGCCCTTAAATAGCCTGATAATCCTGCATCAGCAGCCCTTAAATAGCCCGATAATCCTGCATCAGCAGCCCTTAAATAGCCCGATAATCCTGCATCAACAGTCCTTAAATAGCCCGATAATCCTGCAGCACCAGCCCTTAAATAGCCCGATAATCCTGCATCAGCAGCCCTTAAATAGCCCGATAATCCTGCATCAGCAGCCCTTAAATGGTTAAACACATCAAGCAGCATATGATATCATGCACTCACATTGCTGGTGCTGAAGTCGGTGGCTATGAGGGAGGAGTCTATAGCATTACAACCTGCCGTCCCTCCACAGGCTCCAACTCCAGCGTCCACATCAGCTTTAGCAGCAGCCAGGTCGGTGCTTAGTTGGGCTGCATTAGTTGTCATTGTGCCAATACTGGTGTTTAAGGCCAGCAGCATACCTCCAGCAACGGTGATGTCTGAGGGGAGAAGGATAAGTGAAAATGCTGTAGTTTATGGAATGTTATTTTTTCTTTGTTCATGAAAAAAAATACATTGCTTTTGAGGGAGATACATTGATACAAACTCTCTACAGCTAAACATTTAGAGCTTTCTGTTTGAAGATTTGTATTCAAATCAGCATGTTAAAAGTGATCCCAGGTAGCAAGGATACATTGGGCCAATGTCGGCTTATATTGGGCCAAGCATGAACAAGCATGGCCCAATGCTCCATTGCTGATTGGGATGGCATTGAAAGGGTGTAGGAAATGTTTAATTAGACTAAACAGGAGTAAAGGTTGGATACACTAGGGATATGATTTAGTTGTTGTAATGGACAATGTTTACAATAATATACAACGTAGTAGAAGACAGAATGCTTTAATGTGCAAGAACATCCCGCATTGAACTACAGGGAGAAAAATAAAAGAGATCATTGAGAATTGAAAGAGCCGAAACAGTAGGCTCCAAACACTCGGCTTCAAAGCTATGAGGTGCCAGTATGCCAACAAGGGGCAAAGCTGTGAAGAGGATGTCAAGTCCTTTTATAGTTAGTGATTTTTGGTCGATAAGGAGGGCACCAATTGTTGATTAAAGCATACCGGGCATACACAAGGAGAGAGACTGGGATGTTATAGGAAGCGAATGCCCATGCATAGTGCATGTGTCAGTTCACCCGCTGATCATGCGTCATTGCATTTGTATGTACTGTTGGACTGTGTGTAAAGCTGTGTTGAAACATGCATGCATTTTTAACGTGTTCGTGCAATGGGAGAAATAATGCAACATGCTCAGGATGTATCACCAGTAGGTTAATTCAAAAGGCTCTGCCATCGCTACCTATGCAATGTTAGCATAGGCACATCTCTTACCATCTCATAAGACCTAGTGTTACTACAATAAAATAGCTAGTGGTGTTAGGTCAGTCAGTAATAGGAAGTACTATGCAGTCCTTCACTATTCCACTTCAGGACTAACACCACCCCTTATTTTATACTGAGAAATGATAGTGGCTTCCCCCGTGTGCAAGTGCACCTGGGTGGGGGGACATTCCTCGTCACAAAAGTGAATACACCTGCTGACAGTCCTTGAGGGCTCTTGAGTCTACTCATGCATTAAGGGCATAGTAACGCCATGCTTCCCTTCTCTCTTTTAGTTGGTAACATACTTGAAGACATTTCAGGGTCAAGTGCACCCGACAGGGTATAAATAATTAGCAGAACCCCAGTGTAGCCACTCTTGAGAGAACGAGTATTTCCTCTGCTATTTTTTAGCTTCCACTGCTATTTTTTTTCTCTGTGGACCTGTTACCACTCTGCACAGTTGTTAGCTGCTTGGAATAGTGAAAGGAGGGCTGAGGCTAACATCGCTCACTAAAAAGTAGCTGGCTATCAGAAAGGAAGGCAGGCCTACCTTACCATAGCAGTATAGAATATGGGAGGGAAATCACTAACATCTCATAGGTAGCGATGGCAGAGCCTTTTTGAATTAAGCTCCTGGGTTGGTTGTTGACCGTTTGTATACGTGGAATATGTGTTTAAAGGGAATATTTCATAATATTACTTACACACTGTATGGGGAGGTTAAGAAAACAATGTGGGAATTTAGATATCACTGCAAAATTATTTTTAGATTTTAAACACGTTGAGATCTAAACATGTTATAAGTCTAGACATTTTGTAGTTGTTCAGTTAGGAACTGAACCAATTATTCTAAACACATAGACATGTTAAGCATGTTTAGACAGTGTTCAGTTTCATACATGTATAGAAGCAGATTCATAAAATTTAAACATGACATTGTATTTAGTAGGTGTTTAGATGTAAAATAACACACCAGATGGTAGCTCTGATAATAATAGCTTCCTTACGTTATCACCCTTTACCATTGTGTCAAATGTGTTAAAACCTCTTGTTTTCAGGGCTGTCATGGTAAATATCACCATTTGATACATCAAAACCTATTGAAAATGGTGGAAATAAATAAAGAGAGTCAAACACATAGAAAGCAGATTTATCATATTTATATGCCAATTGATCATCATGTTGCATGGATACAGCCCTAGGGAGTCAATTCAATAGAACTGCATTCATCCATCAGGACAATAAATGGACATGATGCATCAATGCATTAGTGGCCCTTAATGAGTTAATTAAGAACCAGCTTACTTGTGTCCAGGGCAATAATGGCATTAATGGAGGCTTCTACTCCACCCTCTGTGTTCAGGGTGTCTCGGACAGGGATTCCAACCAGGTAACCTATATCTGAAATTAGTCAAATAACGCAGGCATTAATATAAGGTGGTATAATGTTTTCCGAGGGTTCATGCTTGTCTTCCAACCGGACGTACTATCTTCAATGACAAAGATGTATCATATATGATCTAGGCAATAGGAATTAAAACCTTACTTGATAAGTGAATAAGCATACTTACTATCCAGATCACGACTTATGACTAGGGTGGCGAAGGTAAAACTGTCTGTGGTAAGGAAGGTGATTTCCTGAAAAGAGAGAATTCATAGAAGTGACATATAGTGACACGATATAGGGACTGTACAATAAGCTTGACCACTATATAACCCTCTCCCCACCCATACCAAAGGGTACCTGAGGAGCTAAATCATTTAAAGGTTTAATTCAATAATAAATTTTCAAAAATATGGCGTTAATCAATATGAAATAATATGAAATGGTGATTAATCAATGCATATAAGTAACCATTTTTTAACTGCACTGACTTAAAACGGCACCAAAAGCTTTTAGAATACAGTTATCATCCTATAGCAAGTTTAATATAACTTACTTCTACGGTGTTGTTGAGGAAGGTCTCGATGTCATCCAGGTTGGTCTCTATGATGGTTGTCATGCCAGTTATGGAGGTGGTGACTCGGTCATTGGTCACATAGAGACACATGCAGCCAACGCTGAAATGTCAACAATGGAATTAATGTTTGTATTTGATAGGCTTTTTCCCTCCACATGATTTTACAGGGTTGGGGCTATATAGCCGTGGGTCCACTTTGCAACATGGGGTGCAATTTTGAGCTAGTTGCACAGAAATAGATACACATGGAGAAAGTTGTATGGTCTGTTGCATGGTGGACCCTACCATTAAAATTGTCATTCCTACAATTGCTTGAAAAGCAAAGTTTGATGTGATCTGCGAAAAGGGGTCTAAATGCAAGGTATAACAAGGCCCCCTTTCCCAGTACATGTTACATGGTAATCAGGTATGAGCTTATCAAGTCTGATGAAACTGCAGACCCAATGCAATTACTAGTTACAACAAGGTTTAGTCTCACAGTGGACTAAGGGTAGATTAACCTAAAGACGACCGTTCCTGTGCAAGCCTTCAATGAGAGATTTGTAGTGGGTACTATCTCTGAGAGTTTTAGAACCTCAGACTTCCAAAAGGCACTGAATGAAAGATAATTGTTTAGGCTTTTTTACCTGCTATATCTTGAAAATCCATATGTATGATATATATCTAGTTTATCACCCTTACTAAGAACATTCCATTTTCACCTTGAGATGACCAATTTGCACCTTTACTTTATCTAACAATATCCACCACAGTAACATTTTGCCTGACTTAGCAGTTATGTTCTTGATGTCATATGGTTCCTTTGCATATTATTCATAATAGGAAAACAGCAAAGTTTGAAACCTATGCATAGAGATATCATAGAGAGAATGCAATGTCCCAAGATATCATGGATATGAATCTTTTGATGTAATCCTACATATTCAGTGGTTTCTACTCAATTAAAGGCATAACTCTCTCTGTAAGTGGTGGTCGACTCAAGGTGAAATGGTGGTCATCTCATGGTGAAATGTGCATGCCTGGGAAAATGAGTCCTAAACTAAAAGTATTTAACATTTCTAAACATTTGTTTATGTCATCATTTACTTATGATATATATCTATGCCTAGAATCAATATTTGGTACATGTGACCAATCTCAATGTTCAGAATCTGCAACCAAAGTTAAAGCATTCTGGAGAAATGGCCAGTTGGCCATGAAAAAGAAAAAAACAATCAAACATTGGTACTTTGATGTATTGTTATACAATGATAACTACTCAACATATCATAGGTGGCCAGTCCATGGGATACTATAACACCTCTATTTCAGGAATATTAGAGGTACAGCCTCATACAGTAGATGTAAAAGTGAGAAAAACAAGGAGGCAGGTGGTCAACTCAAGGTATGTGGTCGTCTTTAGGTTAACCTACCCTACGCCTTATGGGAGGGTAAGAATATGTATTTATAACGTTTGGGAACGTTTCTAAAAGAACCTTTCCTAACATCCATTCTTGAGTGCACAGAAAAACGTTTTTGTCATGTTCTAAACAATATTATCAAAACTTAGGAACCAATAGATCGGGTGTCTTTTTTACTTTCAAAACGTGCTTTTGTGTGTTTCATTTTGCCAAGTTGGTTGGTACTGAATGGGAGAGCACCTACACCTTTAAGATTATAGTTATTGATTGACTATATAGGTGGTAGGCGGGTGAGTTGCGATCGACCAGATAGCCTGACACATTTTACTCGGGAAACTCCACAATGCAGGCAGCACGAAAGGAAGTGCTCTATATGAAGCATGAATGTTTCATTTTTATTGACTAAGGCTCGATTATCACTTATTGATACACCGAGATGACGTACCCTGTATACGCTGTGTGTGAGTACTAGAGAGAAACACATAGAGACTGCAATCAATTACATGTATTCAATAGGAAACAAAAAAAGATTGAGACTCTCTCTCTCTCTCCCTTCCTCTGAGTTCAGACATAACTGTTTGAAACTGTCAATCAGCGATCCATGTTGGAGTTGAGACCCGAATACAAATTCAATAGAATACCCATTCAGGTTATATTCAATATGACCACCAAGTCTATTTAAATTAAAAAGATTCATTTGTATGGAGTTATGCCCTATCGATGTAACCAAGGTAGTTATATAAAAGATAGTTATCTGATTGTGCTTGAACCAAAGCAGTGACATTGATTTTTAGCTGTACATTAGACTTGATTGATCTCCTGGCCCAATAGGTATCACTGGAAGTAATGTGAAAAAGGGGAATGGCCTTTTAAAGTTTAATGTTCTTTAAAGTGATGAGTGCTTTAGAAAGTGTGAATGATGTATGGCGACGGATTTAGTACCATAATTATCCTAAATCCTCAAATGGTTTGGACATTGCAGAATACGTGGCCCAATATGATTACTGCGTAGGCTTGTGACAAGGGAATCATAACGAGAATGGCTTTATTTTAAGACAAATATACTAAGCCAGTCCCCCTCTATGTGTCTCTGTGTCTGTGTCTCTGTCTGTCTCTCTGTCTCTCTCTCTCCCTCTCTCTTCCTTCTCTCTACATTGGAACTACAGATTCAAATTCCCGCTCTCTGTCTCTCTCTCATGCAATCAGGTTTATCCGCTCCACTTTTATTCTTTCTCTCCCTCTCGCTCTACTCCTTGACCTTTAGCCTTTCGTCCGTGTATTTACTTTTCACTTTGGTCCAGTATAGTTGTGAATGTGTGACGCATGGTACATGTATGTATTTGCAGCAGCCAAGACTTACATCACATAAGTACAATGTTGTGTGGCACAAACCCAAACCTATGTATACCACATATTAGGGTCACCGTTTTTCACACCCACAGTGTTTAACAATACTGTTAATTAACAATACAATAATGTTGATTAGCATTACAGTAAAATGTCCTGCTTCAGGCATGACCTTCAGCTCACAGTCACCATTTGGGTCACTAACCACTCCCTTACTGGGGTCACCTGACAACATTGTATGTATATGTGTGTCTACGTAAATGTATGTAGGATGGGATTTCCACCTGTACCTATTCACAAGTCACATAGAGGTTCTGAAACTGGCTTTGACAGAGCAGTTACCATTTAGAACCATTATATCAAAGGTCAAAATATCAATGTATATATCATAATGATTATAGAACATCAATCTATAGTTTCTTTGTAATGTCCATGTCTCTTTTCCTTTTGGTATTACTGACAAAGACAAATGCCTTTTCTCGATATGATTTATTTTCTTGACTGCCAGCAATGTTTGGCCATATCACAGACCTGCATGTAACTTTTTTGTTCGCCTAGCTCTACCTGTGCTTCATTCTATCATTTGTTTGTGTGTTTGCAAAATTCAGAATTGATAGTGCAGCCATGCAATAACAGGACAAAAGGAAACTAGCATGGAATAATGGCCATTTGATAAATTGGCCTATACCTACTATGTTCCTGCTCTAGACATATCATATCAGAATCTAATAGCACAACAGGCTTGCTGTTTCCCAGAAAATGGTCTTCCTCTTTGAAATATAATGGTATTGTGTTATAATGGGAGTTGCTAAATCATGATAAAGAACATGATTGAATAGCTTTGTATATACCCTAAATAGCCAGGAATCGATTATAACATGGTGTATAAACTGAATGTGTCAATACATGTTAAAAGCCATTCAAGCCAGTTGTCTGTGGTCGAATCTATGGATTGAATTTCGAAATCCAATTATCGATGAGGTAGCCAAGGAAGATCTTTCTTCTCTTTCTTTTGTCAAGGTCCATATGATATGATTTATATTGACATGCATTACAATTACACTTTCTGGTTTCTGTTTAGAACTGAAAATGATATTATGCTACGTAATTGGCCATGTGCCTTATAACAGGAAGGGCAGGATTCTGAGATTCCAGAGGACTGTTGCAAAAAAGATTGGGATTTGGATTCTCACTCTAGCTAAATCACCTTCCCACCTTATACTGTAATGGAATTGACTTCCTCTGAATAAGACTATGTTGTGAAAAGTTGGGGGAACCGGTTCCATGGTTGGTTCCACCTGAATGCTTCATATAGTATGTATAGGCCAGGGAATTGCAAAAAAGGTGTTTAAAGATACACACCAAATTTTCTCAACACCAATATTTAAACATCTAAACACTTGAAGTGTTTAGGTGTTTAGCTTTTAAACACTTATTCTCAAACACCTAAACACTGAAGTGTTTAAGTGTTTAGTATTTAAACACTTGGTTAAACACTTCCAAGTTAAACGCGTTTAAAATTAAACGCGTTTAACACTTAAGAAGTGTTGAGAAAAGTGGGACAAATAAGTGTTTAACCAAGTGTTTAACTTCTAAACACTGGTGTTTAATCCCTAAACACTGTTTTTACACTATAGAGGAAAGAAATAGCCAGGAATTGATTCTTTCGTAGGAAGTATTCACCAATTCAGGATCACCCCTAAACAACTTCCATGACCAATCAACTTTTGGCAACGCAACAGATACTTGATTCCCTGAGGTCAGTCAGTTCCATTTTGGGAATGGCACCACCGACAGAACCCATTTTCTATACTTTTGCAACACCCTCCTGAGCCAAGGTATATAGAATCGTGGTTTACAATGGATCAATTCCAAGGAATACATGGTTAAAGTGCGCTGGGAAGTTGTTATTTTTTGTACATTGCCGTATAGTTGTCGAGTTGAAGAGGTTTCCATCTGTCTAAACGAGCTTTCAGTAACGGGATGGCATTTTCCTTCTTTGCTCAACCCTATTTTAAATACTTATTCATGTTGTTGTTTTTTTAAGTGTGTGAGGGGGCATGGGGTGGGGTGGGGTGGGGTGGTTTGCGTCAGCCATTTTGGGAATTCTAGTCCTATGACTATAACTATTTAGGTGTAAACATGCATCTTTGAATGAGGGTTGTCTGCATGTGTAGGTTACATGTAAACCTAGTATGTGGAATTATGCATGCTGACTACTTTTATATCAAAACACTTTACCTGGTGCCTGTGTTATCGACAATGGAAACTCAGATGTAGATAGAAAGCTTGATATTCTATGACAAAAAAAAACAAACTTACAATATAAAGAGTGATGTGAGAGCTATGACGATGCTGTAAGCAATCCTGTAACAGTTGTCTGAGTCCTTCCGCCTCGTTTTCATATCGCCGCCACACGCCCCACAGCAGCACCGGAAGCAGCAGAAGCAGCAGCCGACAATTGGCATAATGATAATGAACAGGAACCCTATCACCATGCACACTGCAAACCCTACACCATAGTTTACGATCTGGAAGGGAAAAAAAGAAAAGGCAACAATGCCTTAAGGTTGATGATAAATGAATTCTATTACAAATAGAAAGATGAATATTTGTTTTAATTCCAGAGAGATTTAGTATGATAGTATCGAAAACAAGGTAAATTGAAATGTATTCACAGAAGCATATACAGTCAGTGTTTATTCTAAGCCAATAGACATTGAACTAGATTTGGAAAATATCCAAGTTACCATTGGTTTTGAGACATTGAATACTCTGAACACCCAGAACGCAGATGGGCTTGGACGACAGGACTAGAACTTTTTCCGGTTGTTTACGACATGGAGAACACAGCTAAACACTCATCAATGGGCAGGGTTACTATAGCAGGCGATTCTTATATTGACCCCTACGTTCAATTATCAGATGAAGAATTCATGACAAGCAAACTGCTTAAACTGCATTGGTTATAAGCCTTGTTTTCTCTCTGGAACACAGCCAATCTCTGGCTCATCTTTGTTGATACGAATCGATGTACACATCGACTGTACCAGCATAGAAAGCAAACATGACCTTATTTGTGTTAATGGCTCTTAAGGGCCATTTTCCACCACCTGATATGTCCCCTCTATCGGCCGCTAGACCCATAGTAGATGCTATTTTCGGCCGACAGAGACCATGCCCCACCATTGAACCCTATGGCAGCCCCGTCGGCTGAGGTGGTTGTGTGGGGCAGCTGTCGGCCGAAAGAGGTACCCTGTCGGATGGTGGAAAACGGCCCTTAGACTCAACAGTCAATTTTATAGACTACAATGAAAATGAGTGACAGTAAATAAAGAGTGCAGGTATGAATTGTTGAGACTGGTTCTTCACAGAATTGAAGAACTACAGTACAGATTTTCTAAATTATCAAACAAGATGACCTCTTTTTTCCAATATGAATAAAATTAGGCTGCGTTGTGCTGTGATAGTTAGCGCTAGCTGCTCTCTTAATCTTTTTTTTTTTTTTTTTTGCTCCTTGTCCTTATGGTGCATTGTTGAGGTGATTTCAAATTGCTGTAAAACTATTCCATTGAAAATTCATAATCACTGTAAAATTTTGTAGTAAATCACTGGGAGATGTGATTACTGTGAGTCAGTGTATAACTTGTCCAACTTGTCCTCTTTGATTTTCCACAAATGACTACAGTGAAACACAGTTTATTTGTTTATGATAAACCTCATTTATTTTTGATGAAACAAACTGTATGTGTCTTAACTGTACCGTTCAACGATTTTCAGCTCTAACATTGCAGTCCAGCTTCAAAGAAGCTAGGGGAATGTCCCTCTCTACTTTGTCTGTCTGTCTGTCTGTCTGCCTCTCTCTATCTCTGCCTCTCCTAATACTCTGTCATTCAATTTTCTTTTTCCCTCATTCTCTGTCTGTCTGTCTCTGTCTCTGTCTCTGTCTGTCTGTCTCTGTCTGTCTGTCTGTCTGTCTGTCTGTCTCTCTCTCTCTCTCTCTCTCTCTCTCTCTTTCTCACTATCTGACTGACTGAGTCACTAACTCTCTCACTCTCGCCCCATCCCCTCTCTCCTCATTCTCCCTCATTCTGTGTGTGTGTCTGTTTCTCTCTCTATCTGTCTGTTCCTCTCTCTCTCTCTCTCTCTCTCTCTCTCTCTCTCTCTCTCTCTCTCTCTGGCAGTCTGCCATGATTGCTTGAACACTGGGGGGTCATGGGTAAACAATTAGAAGAGGGCTGCATAGGTACAACTGCTAGGTTCTTAAGCACATAATTATACTGGTAATATTATTCTTACCTGCATGTAGTCCTGTCCAATATTAAATGTCCCTTTGACCAGGCCGTTTATCATATCTGAAAGAAACAACAGCATTTTTAAAGCATTTTTTCATAGGGAAAGTAAAACAATATATTGTTGTTGCATATTCTCAGACATTTCTTATCATACTCATTTCTTTGGGTGCATCCATGAGCGGACAATTATCATCAACTTTGGGTTCTGATTAGAAAAATACTCATGTTATACAAATCGAATCTAGTTAGTTTGTCTATGTATCTATCATCATGGGTTATGACCATGTAAATTCTTTTTATAGGGATGAGAATTTCCCTTTGATATTGAAGTACCATGTACCAGGAAGCAGGTATTGATCAGTGCTCCTGTTAAAGGAAAGAATAGGCACAAAGCCTTTGTTAAGCCTCTTTGAGACCCTTAAGGACTGACTATTAATGCCTCTTAAGCTAAGCCTCTGGGCATCAGCCGACTATGCTGCATTGCACATAGGTGAGTCAATATAGCGTCATCTTTTTTTACAGGACTAAAGTAAACAGGTAGAATCTGTGACCTTAAGTATCTGCATAAATACTGGGTATACTTCCAAACTGTACAGTATTCATTATCTAACGCTGCATGTTATTGTTCTAAAGGCTGTCACATTATGCTTCAAACTTATAATCCCAAATGGTGGTTTAAGCTTGTTTTGCCATATTGGTGTGGTCTGGGAAGAGTCAGAGACCAATTATACAAAGGGTATAAAGTTTTAATATACTAAATCACCTTGCAATATAATAACATTATGGCCACAAACACATGTATACAGAAGTTTGAAACTGCCAAAGGCGTATCTAGAGTTGAGTGCATCTAGACTTTATATCTTCCAATGGCAAAAGGCACAATTTGCCTATTGCCAGTATACCCCCCATGAAAGCATTCTTCTGTGTTGGAAGTAAATCAGAGTTAGCCTAATCCCTTTAACTCTTATCCCACTCAATTCCTGTGCCTAAAGTGCGCCTGTTGTTGACCCCAGTGGTTTTATTAGTAAATGTAGGCATATAACGTGTAATCTAGAGCTATTGGTCTGGATACACTGCCAACACTGAACCTCTGTTCAATTAGTCGATCTCTGATATACAATTCTATGATAAATAGGTATAAGATCTGGTATAGTTATGTCATAGTTATGGTTGGGCCTGTGTTTACTAGCCATTACATTATGTCTATACCTCGCCGTTGACACATTTATTCATAATCTAGCTTGTACACACTGCCGCCCCACCATAATATTATAGATCGTAATAATACACGGAATTAGCACTAGGAACGGACTAGTATAAAGTAAATTCATGAGGAATACCCTCTCTGTCGATGTGATGGTTCATGTTCCATTATTGATAAATATGTTACGCTAGTAATGCGCATGTGTCTTTTATTTTAAATTCAGTTATACACGTAGTATTTTCCCTTTGTTGGCATGGGTTTATCATAATCGTATCGTATGGCTTATTTAACTGAAGAACACACACATGTGGTTTATTTGAACTTTACAAACATCTTAGTTTTATGCATCAAAGGCTGATAAACAGTGGGTCATTGGTGTAATACTGGCTAATATACCTCCAGTGCAATAGGTACTTCCTCATAAATTCACCTTTACGGGCTGAGTGCACACACATCTTTGCACACAATTTTATTTATTCATAGATCTCTTTTTGCTGTGATTATTTTGAACTGTGCCTATCGGCAGCCACACATGGCATTAAAAGTGCCCCTTATTCTTTTCACACCTAAATTCTTTTTTGTCTATATATCAATATAATTTTGACGGCAAAATCGAAATGATCATAAAAGACTCCATATTGTGTCAAACACCATACATGTACATGAAACATGATTTTCACAACTTAACCTTTTCCCTACTACCGGTATACATGATAAACAAACTTACCATAAGGGAATGAGCCTGGCATAACAGTATAGATGAAGCTCTTGGCCAGGTTAAAGAAAGGTCCCAGTCCCCCATCATTGTAAGTGGAGTCTGTCTTGTAGGCTTGTCCCGCAGGTATGGCGGCCCAGGTGATGCTACTGTTAAGATTAGCAAAATTTCCTGCCGTATCTGTAACATTCTCAGGCGTGAAGACAGGGTCTGCACCCTCTGCTGCCCTTATCAGTAATACAAGGGCAGCTCCCAGGAGGAGCAGGGGCCCTCTCATGCCCCCCTGAGCCATCTTATCACTCTTATCTCAGCTCTCTCCTTGTATATCCCTGTGTACTGCGCTCAATATATTGACTGGATATAGCTCCTCCTGTTGCAGTCAATATCAAAGTGTCAGGCACTTGGTCCTTTTATACCCCCAATCACTCTATATGGGCCTTAATATGGTGCTGCCTGCAGGACAAGTCTATCCCTGTATAGGTCCCAGGCTTTGAAACTTGGCCAGTTACTCCAGGTTCTCTTACTCCAGGTCCTGCCTGACCAAGGTGGTCCAGCCTAATAGTGTTACCTCATACCTCCATAGTTGCCTTCACGTGCAGGTGTGTTTGTTTGGTAGGCAACGGTGGTCGATCCATGTCGGAGAGACTGCTTTGATTCGCTCAGTATGCACATCTATAGGTGAATGGGTGGGACCAGCAGCACATGGGCAGGCTCCAGCATTTGGTGTGAAAGCAGAAGGCAATGTGTGTACATGTGTGTATGAGGGAAAAGCTTATGAGCTAAAGGCGCATAATTATACACATGGGCACAAATGGAGTGATCCTTTTTTAACGACCAAGAAGGTAGGGGGCAGGGCTGACATGAGACATGGTATGGTCTTACAGGTGACATGGGACATATGGATTTAAGTGACATGTGAAATCGACCAAGGGCCCAAGTGCCAGTATCAAATGCACAGGGCCTTTTACACGACGCCACACAGGGACTTGCATACTTTTGAACAGTACTCCTTGGGCTTTAATGCATTAATGCATTGATGCATTAATACAGCACATGGGTGTTGCTCTGGTAGACATGGCTGCATTCATACATGATGAATGGCATTAACCTAATTGTACAGAGCCCAGGTGGTTGAAGCTAATAAAGTTACAATAAATAAAAGTGAAAAAATCGTAAAAAATATCTTTTTCTTTCCTAGTGCTTTCTTGATTGGGAAATTTGTATCATAAAAATACATTGTAAGGTCACAATTATTACCCCTCCCCTGAAATTGTGACATTTATAAGTACCCGTTGCTAAGCAACCATTTAGAATTGAACAAAGTGGATGGCACCACTGGATTCCTTGCTATCGATTTGAGGGGGGGGGGGTTAGGTAACTTTAGAATTATCATAGGATGAACATCTCTGAAGTTATGGCCTACCATATGAAAATTTTTCTTGTACACTACATGGCCACATATGACCTCATATGACCCCACATGGCGTAACAGACGTGTAACAGACACTCTTAACATGGTCGTTTTGTGACATTGACTTTCAATCCCTATAAATTTGCTAAAAATCGATATTTTTTACCCCAAAAAGTGTTGATTTAATGTACCCAAAATCTTCTATCGATGTATACAGTTCTCACGTATGTTACAAACTGATTAATATTTTTTAATAAATTTCCTTTTTTGTTTTTATGATGAATATTTTCTCGAAAACACAGAAAATAAGGAAAATACCGTAAAAACTCTTTAATTATCCAGTTGGTATAGTATAATCATGAACTTTACTGTCATTTATGAATCTTAATTGACTTAACATTAACTCTTAATGAATTTTCAAATTCATATTTGGCTTGCACCTTTGTGACATTCGGTTGTATGTGGTCTGTGGCATTCTTATGAGCTTTACCCCCCTAGTGGGTGAAGTATGTTCCTTCTGCTGACACACCTGTGTATAGTCAGAGTACAGAGTAATGCCAGAGTGCAGAGTAACTCACCTGTAGGTCTAATAGCTTCCTATCTGTCAGGGCAGCTCCATTTGATAGCCTCCTGACCTTCTATCCAATTATGAGTCAATCTGAGACAATCCTATAAGCCTATGTTTAAGACGTAACCTAAATTTATTGACCTAAGCCAACCTCATCGTTCATACCATGATCATATATCACAGTCAAGAGTGCTATGCAGTGGGGTCTTGATAGTCCGTCCCTTGATACATATTTTATTATTATTATTTTTTATAAATCTTTCGTTCATTTTTATGGTATTCGTCAGATCTATACCGCTTTTACAATATATCATGCTCGCTGGTAGTTACCGAATTACATCATTATTGAGAAGGAATTTTGAAAAGACCTATAACCCAAAAATGGTCAGTTTCAGATGTCTACAATAAAATAAATAATAATTGCCTGAAGTTTCTACGAACTAATGAGTTCCATGATCTACAGGAGCCTACCTAATTCTGATATCTAAGGCCTAAAGGCTAACTGAACATGAAGGATAAATGAGAGGATGAGGGAATAGTGACTAGGCAGTGTCAATGTAAATCATATGTTAGTATAGGTTTTTTACAACTGTATTCATTGGGTGAGAGCATGGGTGTGGTCTCCAAAGAGGCAGTGCCGTATTTTACGGAGGGGACCCGTGTAGGCTTCTTTAACTAATCAGCCTGCTTAAACAGGGGGAAGGGGAAGCCATTTGTGTTTCATTATTTGGTTTTTAAAACTATCAACTGAGGTAGCATGTTGTGTGACTGCAGGAACTCTACTCCACAGCTTTGTTCCTCTGTAAAGCGGGCTTCTGTTATACTTTTGTTTCTTACGTCTGTACACAGGGATCTTTCTTTTCCTATCACCCCTAGTTCTGATATCTGCAGCATATTGTATGTTCTGTTTGTTTAAAAGTTTGAACATGAAGGTGGCTTGTTGAAGCTCCCTTCTTCTGTCAAGCCTGTCCAGACTACATCTTTCATGCAACTGGGTAGTTCTGAACTCAATATTATATTGCCTAGTGCAGGTACGAAGTGCCTTGTTTTGTAGGACCTGGAGGTGGTCCACTCTGGTTTTCTTTGCCCCTTCCAACATGAAACTGCAGTAGTCTGGGAATGGTAGGATTGTTTGTTTGTAGACCAGCAAGGCTGTCTATTCAGTCATGTAGGATCTGAGCTTGGCTAGCTTGAAATTTGCTTGTTTAACCTTGTCTATTGTGCTTTTAATAAAGGTATCAAGTTTCAATAGGCTGTCTAATGTGACCCTTAGATACTTGTAATCACTCGGGGTTTCAAGGTAGGTGTTGCCGATTTGTATTTTAAGCTCATTTGCTCTTTGGATCAGCCCTTTTTTCCCATACCAGACTGTTTTTTTTTACGTTTATAGTGATACCGTTTCTTGCACACCAGGATACTAGGTTATCCTTATCAGCTTGGAGTAAGTTTTGGCTACTACTGGGTCTGTGTGCGAAACAGTCAGAACTATATCATCAGCGTACATTGTAATTTCAGACGTAATCGGTGTATTTACTATGTCATTTACAAATAGGATGAAGAGCAAGGGTCCTAATATGGACCCTTGATCGAGGGACACCAAAGAGTACATTCTTTTCTTCCGTCCTTACCCCATTTAATTTTACAGCCTGTTTTCTATTTTCTAAATAGCTGGCTAGCCAGACTACCGTTGCTGGTGGGAGACCCATATATGGTATAGAGCTTTTTTTTTTATCAGCAAGGAGTGATGTATATAGTCCAACGCCTTGCTGAAGTCCACATAACAAGCACAGGTAATTAGTGAGTTGTCTCTGTTTTTTAGTACAGGGTGTTACCCCGGGGGGTGTTAGCTAGCTTAAAAACCGCGTCTGCAGTGCCCCGATTTTTCACAAATCCATAATGTTCTGGTTTTATAAGTCTCTTTTGTTGAGCTAGGCTGGCAATGTGTTTGTGTATGATTTTCTCAACAATTTTGGCGGGGGTAGGTAATAAACTCACTGGCCTCCAGTTTGTGACTAGGTTTAGTGCATTCGAGTTAGGGATTGGGCCGGGGATTACCGTTGCTTTTGCCCAGCTATTGGGGAAGAGGACTTTTTTAAAACTATTGTTGAACATGTGGCACAAGTGTGGTTTCAAGTACATGAAAGCATACTTTAGGACTCTGGCTGATATGCCATCAAGTCAAGAGGATTTATTCACATTTATGTCCCTGACTAATTTTAGGAAGTCTTCATACTCAACAGTCGGGAGATCGTTGTCCTGCATACCCGTGCCTAAGCCCAGATTGATTAACTGATCACTCAGTCGAAAATTAGATGGAGGGAGGTCTATGTTATGTGCTCGGATGTCTTCATAGAGTCTTTCGCCTATGCCTGCATAGTAGGTGTTACAAAACTCTCTTGCTTTCTTCCCTTCCAGGGTGACACCATCCTTGATTAGGGATGTAGTGTTCACCTTGGACTTGGGGGCTATGATGCGGTTTAACTGTCACCAGAAAGCTTTGTGGTCGTTTTTAAACCTTTCCAAATTTTCTTTGACTTGATTTTCTATTGCACCCGGCCAGGTTTATACATGTATGGTTGGGAGAATCATATACAAAACTTTTGTGATATGCCTCAACAGTCTGTCAGATTTGATATTCTGACCAACATCTGTCTAGGACGGGAGTGGTCGGATCATTAAGGTCTCGGGGTATATTAACTATAATAGGCTACATGCCTGTGCCTTCATATTAGTGGTACACATTACAGTACCATTTATAGCCATATATAGTATACCCGATTGAATTGATTATTCATTTGTTTTCTATAAATACTCATACCCTCAAGACAAATAGCAGGAGTGTCCGGCGCATCTGCCAAATCTACACTAGATACACATTAAAAGTAATACATGATTTCTTCCAAAGAGGAAGGACTGCCAAATATGTTATTCAAGTGTCTACTCTATCCGATTGTTCTCATTGTAATGTCAGGAGTACTGTAGTTTAACTTGATTATGGCAGTCGTTTCAGATTTTAAAAATATTGGTTATTAGCCTAGATTAAAGTAGATAGAATGTCACTAGATAGAATGACTGTAGCCTTTTAACTGATTAATTTTTGCCATTCAGACTTATACCATTACCATGCAGTACTGGTACTGCCACCTAGCTTGAACAACGAAAATTACAAGCCAAAAAGGTCGGTACATTAAAATGATTGCATAGGCCTATTTATGTCTGATTAAGGTTTGTATGTAAGATTAGTGCACTTAGCCTGATATCAAATGTCCTTCAGACAGAAACATATTAGCTCAAATATTAGTTGGGATATCCTTGATTATATAGGCCTATTTCTTACATCAGAAATGATGTTTTTTTTTAAAAAAATTTTGTCTATTTATTTTTTTTTCATACAAGGGCGTAGTCATTTAAGCCTATTGCCAACTGCATGGGGAGGGGCAACAAACGTTATTTTCTACACCTAATTTGCACCTTTCCTGGGCCTTCATTAAAGGTGTAGAAATGGTTCAGATGAAAAAGTTTTCATCTAAACCTTAAAAAAAAACTTTTGAAAATGTTCAGAAAAGGTGTAGAAAAGGTTAAAAAGAAAACATTTTCTCTTTGACCATTTAAATACCAAATCAAAACGTTTTTTGAAGGTTGAAAATAAGTTTTTTCAAAAAACGTTGGCATAATAACCTTTTTAAAAATGTTTTTTAAACGTTAAAAAACATTTCTTGTTTGCTGGTAACCACCACTTCCCTACATGCAAGGGTCAGTCAGAAAAACAACAACAAAATCTAAGGGACAAGTCATTCATTGCCAGCTGGGGGGGGGGGGCTTGATGGTTTTTAATGGATCAGCGGATTTTTCTTCCGACCCCCAATTTTGGCAGATCGCCGGATTTTTTTCCTACCCCGATCGGCAGATTATTTTCCAATCCCGGGCCCCCACCACTATGACGAAAATGATCGTGACCCCCTCCCTCTAAGAACTGATTTTGCAAAATGACCCCCCCCCCCAAAAAAAAAAAAATCTGATAATGACGTGTCATAATGGGTATTTGAATAGCCCATATTTAGTTTTGACCTCCCCCAGTGTGAAGGTTGATTGGGTTTTGGCTCCTTCACCAAGGCCAGGGCCTCTTTTTAAAAATGCCACCCCCTATATCTAATAAGCCCCCCCCCCCTACCTGGCAATAAATGACTCGTCCCTATTAAGGGAGTGGTCATTATTTATCAACAGGGGGTTGGTGGGTTTTTGCGCGGACGCACAAAATTTTTTTTGCGGCCCCCCCCTCGACGGCAGTCAATTTTTTTTTGCGTTCCCCCAACGCCGGAGGCGCGGAGAGTTTTTGCGCCCCTCTTTGATCTATAGTAGCGCGCGGGCTTTTTTGCTAAAAAGAGGGTGAATTTTTTTAGCCCCCCTCGGGAGGGGTTTGAAAAGAAGTGTGAATAGGCCTACCCGCAACCCCAACCCCCGGCCCCAACCCCTTCCCCCAACCCTTCGCCAGTGAAGAAGCGGGAAAGAGGAGGGCTACATTCTGTTTCTCACCAAAGTCAGCTCTCGAACGCATCCTTTACTAAGCACATTCTTAGATCATTCAATCGCTTCAAAACACTTCTAAGAGTCTGGTGAAGAGTGCGGCGATTGGTGCTGGTTCCCGAGTGACTAACACTTTGGCACAAAAGTCTCTAAGGGCCTCTCCTAATTTTTGCGTGTGACGGGAATGAATCGTATTTTCCTACGGGTATATTCCCAAATATAACCGCACAATTTATATGACGTGCTTTAGAAAGTGGCAGGTGTGTGCACTGATGTAAAATTGGTGTATTCTCGTCGTTTTGGGCCTGCATCTCGTCTTCTGACGCTAAAGAATTGCTGGCGATTGCAACCTGCATGATTGAAAACAAAAATGGCGGAAAGCCAGGTGAGTGTTAATTTTCTCGAAATATATGCCATCGAAGATATGTGTTTAAATTAACAAATCGTCACAGCAAGTTTGCCAGGCGTGCATGAGTGCCCTCTTACTTGATTATTGGAGCTGGGTATTTGACATTTGGGCAGGCTCCAAGACAGTCGCCCTGAGCCGGTCACATTTGCAGCTTCAAAGTCTCACTCTCAGAATCTCAGTCAACCAAAACTCTCTCACTCTCACTGACACTAGGGAGGAGGGTGATTTTTTCAAACTCAACCAAATGCTTAGATATTTGGCAGGGGGACAGAATCCATTGAGGCAAACCCACATACAAAATTTCAAGTCTCTATCTTAAACGGTTTCTGAATAATGATGGTTCAAAGTTAGGAAAATGGTTGCCAAATTTGACGGCCGTCAGTGGTTCTTACCTATTTGGCACGCATAGGCCATCTGACCATATTGAAGGGCCTATATTTTCTATTTCAGTAGACTTACATGTATAAATAGTCATAATATCAAAGATATATATATATGGAACAAGGATAAATGAGAACAAAGTGTGCAAAATACCTATTTAGTTAATTATTGGCGGCCCAAATGGCAAAAATCAATAATTTCTGAGGCTGGACTTAGCCAGTTTTGCAGCGGTCAGACCAGTGAAAAAGGTGAAAAAAACCTGAAAAATTGATCTTTTCAAATAGGGTTTTTGGGGTTTTATAATCAATCCAGGAGTCTTGTAGGACATTTATTGAGTATTGTAAGAGTGATTCTAATGTTTTTTCTTAGACTATGGGAGGCCTAAAGTGAGCATAGTAAAATTTTGAGAATTTTTTGCAGTGGTTGAACCAGTGAAAAAGCTTAAAAACCAATCTTTCAACATGGGGTTTTTGGGATTTTATAATCAATCTAGGAGTCTTGTAGGGTATTTATTGAGTACAGCAAGGCTGATTCTAATGTTTTTTTTTCACAGGGTATGGGGGCATTTACCCTTTAAGGGCCACAGATGCATTAATGCATCATGCCCATTGGTCATCATGATGCACCAATGAAGTGCTGGCGAGACTACTCGCAAGTTTGAGCATCATGCCGACTATTGGGCTTGATACATATACTCCTGGAGGGTTGTCATGATGCTCCAATGAAGTGCTGGTAAGCAGTCAAGCCAGCACTTCATTGGTGTATCATGACAACCAATGGGCATGATGCACTCCCGCATCAGCGGCCCTTAAAGGGTTAAGTGAGTATATTGAAAAGTTCTTAATTTTGCAGTGAAAACCCCCCACAAAAATCTTTTCAAACAGGGATTTTGGATTTCATAATCAATATAGGGGTCTTGTAATATATCAAATTAGATTGAGGGTGATGCTAGTTATTTTCCCTAGGCTGGTAGGGCAATTAGATTTTGCTTCTTTGCGACGTGACATTTCATGTTTGTGCGGCGGAACACGTGATATACATATTTCAACCTAATACAGAGAATATACTATTGTTCGGTTCAAATCATGGAATATGGATATTTCTATGGGAAAAGTTAAAGATTTTGTCTCCTTTTCTACCCTCTTCAACAACTGAATCAGTACTGAATGCAATATTGTTGAGTTAACTAACCTAACTGTATAATTTCTCTACCCTCAGATTATCTGCAAATGCCGATGAAGTAAAGGCTGCAAGATTTTCATCACTGGGAACATAGTAATAATATATTGGTGAAGCGCTGCATAAATCTAATTCAAATCAAAATAATCAATATCAAATCAAGTGTAATTTGAACTGATATACAAATAAAGATACAACAGTAATGAATTGAGATAATGGTAGAATGTTGAGAGGCACTATGGTGTCCAGACAGAAAGGTTGAGAAAAAAGATAGATGGAAGACTACACTTCATTAGGCCCCAGCACCGGTGCGTAATCCGAATATGCCTGGTCTAACTAGGTGTTCTTGTCAACCTTGAGGGTAGAATTGGCACAAAGAAGTCCAGACAGAAAGGTTGAGAAAAAAGATAGATGGAAGACTACACTTCATTAGGCCCCAGCACCGGTACGAAATCCGAATATGCCTGGTCTAACTAGGTGTTCTTGTCAACCTTGAGGGTAGAATTGGCACAAAGAAGTCCAGACAGAAAAGATAAAAAAAAAAAGATAGATGGAAGACTACACTTCATTAGGCCCCAGCACCGGTACGAAATCCGAATATGCCTGGTCTAACTAGGTGTTCTTGTCAACCTTGAGGGTAGAATTGGCACAAAGAAGTCCAGACAGAAAAGTTGAAAAAAAAAGATAGATGATAGATGGCAGACTACACTTCACTAGGCCCCAGCACCGGTACGAAATCCGAATATGCCTGGTCTAACTAGGTGTTCTTGTCAACCTTGAGGGTAGAAACTTAAAAGGTATAGAGAAGTGTAAATACAAAAGTCAAGTTTGTTTGTTTAGTTTTACGTCCGCTGGTCCGGGGGCCATCGAGGAACTCAGACATTCAAAAAGTTGAGTGATTTAAAGAAAGTGTGAATTTGAATTCTGCAAAACAAGTCACGCCGAACAGCAATCTGCAAGTAACAAAATGCCTGTATACCAGTATAATTTAGAAGTGGTATTTTGTATGATTAACTATGTAGATATCAAACATTTTCCATTCTAAGTATGAGAGGGGGGACAGGCATGGTGACCCCGTACTCACCCAACGCCCTCATAAATGAAAACAGTATGTTATCTACTGTTAATCTTAATGTGTTTCTTGGTGCTAATATTGCTGAAAAAGGGACATCTTTGTGTGAGAAAATGTGTTTGTAAAAATGGCAAACTAAGGCCCAATATTCAAATTTAGGGTTTGTTCAATCAGTAAAGTACTGTTAGATCAAATAGTATTTTTTAAAGTGGTCATCAAATATACTGGTATACAAGGTAAATCAAGGAATGAATCAAAATGTATACAACAAAGGTAACACAAGTTTAACAGCATGAGCCAGGGACGATCCATTCACTGCCGTTGTCCATCAAAGCTGCACAGTCTGGTTTGTTTTTCTTGTTTCTTTTTTGTTTTTTTTTTCCATTTTTTGAAATTCATTCATTCCACAGCTCTTGCCACATTCACTCTCCCACATAACCTCAAATCTCCATTCATGTAATCCTCAAATAGTCGGAATCTCCATTCACCTTCCTCCTCATCATCATCCTTCTTCTCATACTCTACAACAAACTCTGGATTTTCCAACCTTGCATTCCTTACATCAGTGACTTCTGCTTTCCACCATCCAACTTTCTCAGCATCATCATCTTCAAACCTTTGTTCCACCATTCTCCCAAGTAAATCATTCACACTGATGGCAACAATTTTCAAAGCGCCACTTCTAAAGTGTTCTATGACATCCATCTTATGCACATCTTCTTCTCCATCAAATTCCACGGAGCACATGTAACCTTTCCCACATCTTTCACCGATTCCAACAACCACACCTTTTTTCCACACTCCTCGCTCAGCCAGATACTCTATACGCTTTCCTAGGAGGTCATCAATGTCTTTAACAAAGGGCACTTTTCTGTCTTTCTTCAGTCGCTTTGTTGGTGGCTCATCCATCCGGCTGGCATCCTTTATCTCTTTCACGCTTGCTTCATCTGCACATTTGCCTTTGAACACTGCCACAATATCTTCATCATTCACCCGTTCTTGTGCACTCTCACCAAGGCACTCTCTCAGATTTTCCTTCAGTACCTTTAGGTCTTTTATCTTTCCATTTGCTGATACATTCAAAATGCCGTTCACATTTTTGCACTTCAATACAAACTTTCTGAATTTCAGTTGGCTTTCAACACCCTTTTGCTGTAACTTTTCATCTTTCTCATGCAGCCAATCATCCATGTCAGTCTCATTTTTCCAAAATCCTCCATAGCCTGCCAAATCTGCAGTCATGTCCTCTGCCCTGATTTGTTCTTTCTGTGCCTTTCGTTCCACATCACACTTTTTTGCTGTCATTTTAGCTGCCATTTCAGCGCCGATCACTGCCTTTCTCCTGATAAACAACTTTCTTTGCTCATCAACACTCTTCCTTGCCTTCTCACACACCTCTCGCAACTTCTCCTCCTCCAGGCTCTCCAACCAACCCTTTGTGTCATTCTTTTTGTACATGATCAGTCCTTCCAGGGCACATGTGTGTGCACTCGGCCTTTCTCGCATCATCTGATCTAGCATACCAAAGTCTCTCTCACATGCAACGTTTGTCCTTGGCACACTTTCAGTTTCCCTCATTTGCTCCTCACCTTCTACTCTCACTTCCTCTTTGAACATATACCTCAGCCGTTTCACATATGCAGCACACAACATCCCAAGCACCTGCTTCGTCATTTCATCCAGCTCACAATTTGTTGTTAGTCGGTTGTACACATCATCCTTTTCTATCTCAACATCATCATACACACACTCTTTCCCATCCAGCAACATACTTGCATCTTTTGACCATTTTTCTAGACACTCTATCAGGGTCTCAAACCGTTCAGTCATTCCACTCACATGCTCTTTTCTTTCTAAGACCTTCCACAAGGGCGTGGTGATCACCTTGTCAATTATCCCAAGGGCGCGTGTACCTGCCAGATATTGATCTACATTCAGGTCTGCATTTACTGCTCTCATCAAGTTGTTGTCCTCTTTCACCTCATTCATGAATGCTAGAAGTTCTGATTTAAGGAAGTATACCCCAGCCCCATTGTGAAACAAGATGTTGAATCGGTTTCCTTTGAATGGAGCAAGGGGTATATGATCATGTCCAAATGAATGATGCACATACTCACAGAACCACACTGGCTTACCACTCTGTTGACACGCTCTCTGTTGCACACTTTTACAGGCAGTTCTTACCAGCCTCACAGTCCCACTTTCAGACGACCCTACTCTCAAGCCACATGCTGCATTTGCTCCCACAGCTGAATCTTTAAAAATCAAATTCTCCCATACACGCAAGGTAGTATCACTCTGTTCTGCCAAATTCACCAGCACATGCAAACCACAGAAGAAGTGGTTCATTTTTGCAAACTTCTCCTGTTCATCCTCACTCATCTCATTCCAACCATCCACAACATCAGGCAATATTTCACGCCTGAATTCACTCAACAGCAGATTGAACTTCTTCTCTGTCACAGCCCTGTCACTCATTGTATTTTTCACTCTTGCTATCACTTTCTTCACACGCAAGGATGCACTCTCTTGATCATACAACACATACATATCTCCCAGAATATCTTGTAGAACCTTCAACATGCACTCTGCCGATCCACTCGAGATATTTCTTAAACCCATTACATAAGTACTTCCATCCTTCATGCTCACATCAAATGTTTGATAGTGATGGCCCCATTTGCATGTTCCATCACTATTGACGCTTACATCTTGACCTTCATCCAAAATCTCGCAGAGTTGCATACATGCAAGCGCTCGGCATTCTAGCACCATTCGCTTTGCGAATGTTTCCTTTGGCAACCTGTCGACTTTCATACCAAACCCAGACAGAACACTCCTCACTATCGCTTCAGATTTTCTTGCACTCACTCCCATACCAACCACCATCTGATACACATTCCTCACTTGATCTGTATACCTTCCACCCTGAAAACATTTGATCTCTTCACTCTCCATGAATGCTTCAAGCCTTTCATTCAATTCACAATTCTCATTTTCAAGTTCACGTACCCTTTCTTTGAGTTCTGAGGTTACCTTTTTTACATTTTCACTGTCATCTCTTTTTGGCTTGTTGTCACGATACCACAACTGTTTTCTCATTTTTTCTACCTTTGCCTTCAAGCAATTCAGTTCATCAGACACTTTATCAAAGTCTGCTAAAGATTTCTCGTGTTCAAAGTCGGCATCTTCTTTCAAACTTTCACGCAATTTGTCAAGTTCCTTTCCCATATCTTTTTTCATTTGCTTCTTAAGCTCCTCCACCTCATTCTTACAATGTGCCTTCTGCATTTCAATTTGCCTTTCCAAGTCCTCCACCTTTTTCTCTCTTCTTTTGATTTTCCTACTCACATTATGTTGGTCCAAACTTGCTACTTGAGCTTTCAAATCCAACACCTTTTTTTCCAGGGCATCATTCATGCCCTGCAAAGATTCGTTTTTCTCTTTGCATGCACTTATTTCTGCTTTAGTCAGGTCTAATTCTCTGTGAACTTTGACACATTCTTTACACCCGTCATTCTCTCCACTTGCAGACACAGGTTCTACATTGTCAACACCTTGTATTGTGTGCTCCATATTCTCTACAATTTGTCTCCCAGGCAACACAAATTGACTCACTCTTTGCTTTTGTGTCTTTGTCTGCTTTTCTTTTGACTTCTTCCCATAATCCTTCCTCTCTTTCACATATTTCCTGACTTTTTTCATGAAGTTTGCTTCATCCACATTTCCACATCTTTCGTCCAACAAATGCATAACAATCTCATACACGCGCTTCTCCAACAGATCCTTTGACGAGACAAAATCAAAAACATCAAGAACATGACCTATACAGAGACAATTCACAGGGATAACATGACACACATCTATCCTATCCCCTCGAAGGATAGCTTCCAGCACTGCTGGGGTAACCGCAACTTCAGCTTTTCCATCCTGAAAAGTTACCAGAGATGATCATTAGAAATATTGTCTGAGAATGAACATATTTATACATTAGATTTCGAGTGACATGCACATCTCTCAGCAGAGCATCTACGAAGGCCAGATGACTATATCACCACTGAAAAAAAGAGAAATGCCTCAGAGGTATGCCAGAGAAGAAAAGCAAAGAGAAATGAGATTGTTCAACAATCATCACCTGGATGACTATCACAGGGAACTCTTATCTACCCTAAGTAATGATAGGCCAAAGGCCTACACGAGAATAAATCAAGTTATTAAGGATCTTGGCGTTTCCGTACTGCACCAGTTATAGATAACTTCATAAAAACCTCTTCCTGATTTTGTAATGTCCTCCTAGTCACAACAAACGTCTAAATGACACATGTCCTACTTCAACTCAAGAATTAACAGTATTTCTAACCTACCTTTGTATTCTCTAACAACCTTGTTCTGTAACTGGCACCACTTTAGATAACTTAGCTTTTGCCCTGGTCTCTTGTATGATGTGCTCCCTGAGCGAATCCAATATAGCCTTTTTTGACTCAAGGGTCAGATGGATTTTGTCGAAAATGTGCAGGGGATTAATTTTAGATTTTTCAAGTGTCCTATACGCGTTGACGAACCGGGTACCAGTTTTGTCAGCCACTGCCCTCAAGGTGTTATTAACGTGTTTAAGGGCAGGGCTTATCCCAGCCGGTTTGTAGCGTGGGGTTGCACTGATTATGAAGATATTGGCTGTGGGGCTAAGTGCCCTCAGGTGTCCAATGAATTGAACAAAATGTTCAGTGAAAGAGTCTGGATCAAATAGGCCCCCATACCTAGGTATGGCATCGTTGCCCCCTACCCAAATTGCAATGTTGGAGTAGGATGCAATGTCAATGCTCTTATGCTCTTCAAGAATTTTCATCAGATCCTTGGCCATGGCACCTTTCCGGAACATAATCTTCATGTTGTAGTCACCAACCAGAGATTCCATAAAAGAGCCTTGGCTATCGGCAGTGAGAACAAGGGACATGTCCACAGGCACAGCACAGGCCATGGCACAGCAGTAGGGCAGTGTGTAGGCTGGTAGATTGTCAGTCTGGCAATACTGGTAGATTGTTAGTCTGGCAATGCAGAGATGTATTTATTAGAGTGACAATGACAATCATTTAAGGGGTGTAAGTGAAGGGTCAAAATTGTTGTGCCCCCCTCCCCTAGGGGCAGAGCATCCATATGATAAAAGATTATTGCTGGGCCTAGATCCAGGGGCAGGGTGTGCACATGGTAAAAAAAACAAAACACTAGGGCCTAGATCTAGCTAGGGGCAAGGTGTCCACATGTCCAAAAAATATCACTATGGATACATCAAGGGTCAAGGAGTCCACATGGTAAAAAAAAAAAAAAATCACTAGGGCTAGATCTAGGGGCAATGTTTACATAGACGAAAATTATCACTAGGGCTAGATCTAAGGGCAGAGTATCCATATGGTAAAAGATTATCACTGGGCCTAGATCTAGGGGCAGTGTCTACATATAAGAAAATTATCACTAGGGCTAGATCTAGGGGCAGAGTATCCATATGGTAAAAGATTATCGCTGGGCCTAGATCCAGGGGCAGGGTGTGCACATGGTAAAAAAAAAATCACTAGGGCCTAGATCTAGCTAGGGGCAAGGTGTCCAGATGTCCAAAAATATCACTACGGATAGATCTAGGGTCAGGGGAACCACACAGTAAAAAGAAAATCACTAGGGCTAGATCTAGGGGCAGAGTACCCATATGTGACCCATCCTTACAAAATGGTACGGAAGTCGCACATACAAAATGTTTAGTTATTGGCATATTCATTTACAGCTCATCAAGGGCTTTCATTTGGTATATAACACTTGCATATTTGAACCAGGTGGTCCTCTAAGGATCTTCCGTCGGTAAATTTAGTCAGATGAATTAAAAATCTATTAAACTGAGATAATTGATATTTTAAACATATAATATTTTAGGAATCCTATATAATTCCTATGTAATTCTATATAACCAAGAAAACTATAGCTATGTCTTCTAGGCATTTGGGGCTTAAATTCAGTTTAGTAGGCAAGGATTCTGAAATGTATCTACCCATAGGTTAGAAAAATGCTAAAATCAATTTTAAAAAATCTGATATTTTTGACACTATACCACTTAAGAAGCCTATATCTAGGCTTCTAAATGTGCGACTTCAGTACCACTTTGTTAGGATGGGTCACATATGGTAAAAGATTATCACTGGGCCTAGATCTAGGGGCAGGGTGTGCACATGGTGAAAATCTTATCACTAGGGCCTAGATCTAGCTAGGGGCAAGGTGTCCACATGTCCAAAAAATATCACTACAGATAGATCTAGGTTCGGGGGGGGGGGGGGCGGAGGGTCCACATGGTAAAAAAAATCACTAGGGCTAGATCTAGGGGCAGTGTCTACATATAAGAAAATTATCACCAGGGCTAGATCTAGGGGCAGAGTATCCATATGGTAAAAGGTTATTACTGGGCCTAGATCTAGGGGCAGGGTGTGCACATGGTGAAAATCTTATCACTAGGGCCTAGATCTAGCTAGGGGCAAGGTGTTCACATGTCCAAATAATATCACTACAGATAGATCTAGGTTCGGGGGGTAGGGGGTACACATGGTAAAAAAAAATCACTAGGGCTAGATCTAGGGGCAGTGTCTACATATAAGAAAATTATCACCAGGGCTAGATCTAGGGGCAGAGTATCCATATGGTAAAAGATTATCGCTAGGTCTAGATCCAGGGGCAGGGTGTGCACATGGTAAAAAAAAATCACTAGGGCCTAGATCTAGCTAGGGGCAAGGTGTCCACATGTCCAAAAATATCACTACGGATAGATCTAGGGTCAGGGGAACCACACGGTAAAAAGAAAATCACTAGGGCTAGATCTAGGGGCAGAGTATCCATATGGTAAAAGATTATCGCTGGGCCTAGATCCAGGGGCAGGGTGTGCACATGGTGAAAAAATAATCACTAGGGCCTAGATCTAGCTAGGGGCAAGGTGTCCACATGTCCAAAAAATATCACTACAGATAGATCTAGGGTCAGGGGAACCACACGGTAAAAAGAAGATCACTAGGGCTAGATCTAGGGGCAGAGTATCCATATGGTTAAAGAATATCACTGGGCCTAGATCTAGGGGCAGGTTGTGCACATGGTGAAAATCTTATCACTAGGGCCTAGATCTAGCTAGGGGCAAGGTGTCCACATGTCCAAAAAATATCACTACGGATAGATCTAGGTTCGGGGGGTGGGGGGTACACATGGTAAAAAAAATCACTGGGGCTAGATCTAGGGGCAGTGTGTCCATATGGTAAAAAAATTATCACTATGCCTAGATCTAGGGGCAGGGTGAAAAAAAGGGGTAAAATTAATTTGACCCACCCCATCAGAGGGTTTGAAAATTTTCTGACCCCCCCCCCCCCCCGGTCAAGGGGCTAAAATAATTCTGACTCCCACCTCAAACCCACAAGCCTACCTCCCCCCCCCCCCGTTGTTAAATGAGCAAACAGGAAGAATTGGCTTTTCAGGAAAAGTGAATTACCAAGGCACATGTAGGTACTTGAATGGCTTCCAAGTCACCTTCAACTTAATTCATGATTTAGGCAGATTAAATAAAACAATTTTGCCATCCGCTGAAAATATGTTTCAAAATATCATGACAAACATCTAAAGGAAAGATATGATACATCATAATGGCATTTTGACCATAGATTACCCCAGATTACATCAGATTACATCCATGACGTTTTGTCATTCACTCACCATTGATGACGTTCCAAATGACAGAGGAAGTGTGGGAGCAGTGCATTGTGGGAAGGGAAAGTTGGCCAACTGTGCTATCTCAGTTTCATATCTACAAAAAATCTATCTATCCAGTGTTTTAGATCATGAGAAGGGGATTACAAATAATATTTACATTAGTTGAAATTCCTAGTAATAATTTTTTTGTGGTAAGGTTTAGAATTTCTAAATTTTAAAAAAATCCGAAACTAATGATAGAACAGGAGTTGAGCTTAGGGTAAAGCACCAATGGCCTCCTGATGTCATGGAGGTTCAAACTAACTTGGATTCAAGGTTCTATCTTAAAAATTGAGGGAGCACCAAGCTGAGAAAGATGCCTAGTGTGTTTGACCACAGTGGGCAACATTTGGAGCAGTTGCTGTGGGGTCATGACTTTGGACTGCCGTAAAAACGTGAATAATCACAGGATCATCTTGAAACTTCTTGAGCCCCCTCATAAAGTTGCCTCAAGCAGCCTCTGTAAGTAGCTTCATCATAGGATAAGAATTGTGGGTGCCAGGCTCCTCTAAAGATCGTTGAATCACAGCGCCGCACTCGTCGCACAAACATGAAATGTGGCGTCAACTCTGCGTAAGCCTAGTCCCGTCCTCCCTACTGACACTGTCTCAGACTCTGTACCTGACCGACTGTCAAAATAGTATTTTGAAGCACGATGTTCAAATGCAAATGTAAATATGTTCACATGTGTTTCAGTTGAATCCCCAGGGATTGATTAAACGCCAATATTAAGGAAGAGCAACATAATTTGAACAATACTAATAATTAGTATTGACCCCCCACCCAGGGTGAAGGGTTTACCATTGGGCTTTGGCCTATAATTATAGACTGAGTATCGTCTGAGTCACGGGGGGGCCGTTCTCTTACTTTCATAGGGCTACGAGAGTGGCTAGCTTTGGCCCCACTCATTAATTTAAGCCGTCCAAGGAGCTAATTCTAAAAATGGGTTACTGGAACAATGATCCCAAGGAACGATGATCCCACGGGAATGATGATCCCATTCTCTCCTCCCCAGGAACAATGATCCCATCTTAAGGAACCATGATCCCATCTTAAGGAACCATGATCCCACATTAGAATATCTCTCATTGCTTATATTTACTGACCCATCTGCTCTGGTATTCCATGATTTGTTGGTGATTTACACATGGAAATTGATAGAAATGATGAATAATAATGATTAAATGCCCAGAAATGTCTGAAAAGGATTTTTCCACACTGCAGGCTACCTCTCCAGGCAACTTACATACCCTACACATAATAGGCACAGTAATATCTGATTTTTAATGATTTGTTGGTGATTTATGCATAGAAATAGATAGAAAAGATGAATGACTAAAATGCAAAAAAAAAAAGAAAAAAAAAAAGTCTGAAATTGTCTGTACCTATAGAACTAGATCTATCATTGGAGTGATTTTTTTCTTAATTATTTTACATAGAAGTAATTATTTTGTTTATATTTATTTTTTACTTATATTTCTTTTGATTATTGGGGATACATATCATTTACATGGATTAATCATAGGGTTTCATGGATTAACAGACAAACTGTAAGTACTGTACCTACACACACATTAGCATATTGTCACTCTCAAATTAGATTTCATGGAAAACTCTTTATCTAAATACCACTTCGTCAATCACATGTTCAGAGATAAGATACAAACACAATATAGCCATATTTTCAAAGTGGGGCCATCATTTCGTTAAGATGGGATCATGGTTCCTCAAAAGCTGGGATCATCGTTCTGGGATCATCGTTCCTTGGGATCATCGTTCATGTAATCCTAAAAATGGGCGCCCCCCCCCCCAAATCTAAAAGCTGCAGATCCACTGCTGCGAGTTATTTGTGAATTGTACCCGTGATTGTGTCATCGCATTCCAGCAGTGAATCAGTTGCTGCGACTACATACATGCGACCTCTGAGCGGCCTGCAACTAAATATGCAGAAATCAAAATAATTTGATATTTGCGAATTCTCTCGCAGTCTCTCGCCATGCATGCAATTCGCAATGAATTTGCGGCAGTGGATCCCCCACTTAACCTCCACCCCCCACACACATACCTGGCAATACTTTGATGAATTATTCATTCATGAATAAATGACTCGCACCTATGGATATGCTCTGACAGTTTAACTTTAGGTGGCTATTCTGCACTGTTGCATTGTTGCTGTAAATAAGTGTTGTGTGAGAGTTTGGCTCACTCTTTTCAAAGCTGAAATATCAGTACCAAACTGTTCGGTCCCGGATCACTAAATATAATAATGGTAGACAATAGTAGACAACAAACAGAAAGGTCCCTGTTAGTCCCATATCAGGATACGGCCAATGCTTGTTTACTTACTAATCCACATCAGTGCTTGCTGACTGACTAATCATAGAGCATGTGTCGCTCATTACTCTGTATCACCACCCACAGGCTTTTTTTTTGGTGAATGTTAGACCCTATCGGGCTTCCCTAGCCCACTTAAAAGGGTCTATATCTCCTCTTTCCTATCCCCTCGGATGTGTGTGGTGCACTGACACATTCCTCTGAAATTGTGTTCTCGCCATGAATATGACCTTAGCTGTCGAAATGGCGTTAAACATCTATTACTCACCCACTCACTGTTAGACCCTATGGGCTATGTACCATGGTCCCTCTGTACAACCCCAGGTCTTTACGTGCCACATCCCAGGTCCTTTTAATGCACCACATCCCAGGTCTTTATGCACCACATCCCAGGTCTTTATGTACCACATCCTAGGTCTTTATGTACCACACCCCAGGTCTTTATGCACCACATTCCAGGTCTTTATGTACCACATCCCAGGTCTTTATGTACCACATCCCAGGTCTTTATGTACCACATTCCAGATCTTTATGTACCACATCCCAGGTCTTTATGTACCACATCCCAGGTCTTTATGTACCACATCCTAGGTCTTTATGTACCACATTCCAGGTCTTTATGTACCACATCCTAGGTCTTTATGTACCACATCCCAGGTCTTTATGCACCACATCCCAGGTATTTATGCACCACATTCCAGGTCTTTATATACCACATCCTAGGTCTTTATGTACCACATCCCAGGTCTTTATGCACCACATTCCAGGTCTTTATGTACCACATCCTAGGTCTTTATGTACCACATCCCAGGTCTTTATGTACCACATCCTAGGTCTTTATGTACCACATTCCAGGTCTTTATGTACCACATCCTAGGTCTTTATGTACCACATCCCAGGTCTTTATGCACCACATCCCAGGTATTTATGCACCACATTCCAGGTCTTTATATACCACATCCTAGGTCTTTATGTACCACATCCCAGGTCTTTATGCACCACATTCCAGATCTTTATGTACCACATCCCAGGTCTTTATGTACCACATCCCAGGTCTTTATGTACCCCATCCCAGGTCTTTATGTACCACCCCAGGTTTTTATATACCTTATCCCAGGTCTTTATGTACCTTATCCCGGGTTTTTATGTACCTTATCCCAGATCTCTATGTACCACCCCCAGGTATTTATGTACCTTATTCCAGGTCTCTGTACCACCCCCAGGTCTTTACGTACCTTTAATATCCCAGGTCTCTATGTACCAATGTACCACCTAGCAGACCACCTAGTCTCATGTACCAGTGGCCTAGTGCTTGGCGTTAAACAACCATTACTCACTCTCACTCCTAGTGCATCAAGTTGCTAACGGTTAGATGCTGAATACTTCACTGCATAAAGAACGCATACATCATTGAATAATTCAAAAAAAAAAAAAAAAATTACTCATTTTGATGTGTTTTGATTGTAGGGGCTGGGGCAGCTTGAGGAGCTGTGTAAGCAGCTCTATGAGACGACTGATGCTGGTGTCCGCGTGGAGGCGGAGAAGACGCTGGTTCAGTTTGCCAACTCCCCCGACTGTTTGAGCCAGTGTCAGTTGTTACTGGAGCGTGGCAGTGTAAGTTCCCGCTTTATAAATATCTACCATAGTCATGGAAGGTGATTATTTGAAATTTCATAATAATGAAAAACATGAATTTGAATAAAAGTGTGTAAAATATCAGTAGTTTAGATCTTACTGATAAATCTAGATTGCAATTACAAGAGAACTTTTGTCTTCCGAAAAATTATGTAACTTTATGTGAAGGAAAACTAGGTTAAAGCTTCATTCTATCCCCCTGGCTATCAGAGGAGACAAATATTTGAAATGACAACTAAAATGAAAATTAAGTGAAGCTTGGCTTCTCCAGCCCATCTTAAAAGGGTCTTAATCTCATATTTTCTCTCCCTTCTGTGTGACTCGTGCACATATGTGCAGGCACCAACAAATCCACCAATCCAATTGTAATGTAGTTTTCTCACCGTGAATATAACCTTATCAATATGGCGTTTAACACTCATTACCCACTCACTCACCAAATAAAACTATGCCACGCTATAATCTCTATGTTACTTATTTTCAGTCGCCGTATGCCCAGTTGTTGGCAGCTACTACACTCACGAAACTGGTCTCTCGCTCAAATGTCACCCTACCACTCGAGCAGCGCATTGATATGCGTAAGTTAGAGCTTCAGAACAACCAGATTTAAATGTTTAAATGTGAAGTAACAAATTTCTAAGTGTAATAACATGAATGTTCAGTAACTACATGTCTCTGGTAATAATGTTAATTTCGTTTTGCTATAATAATATGTATTGTCCTATTATATCGAAATCATTTCCTGATTGATATTATTAAGGACAAATTAATTGATTGATATGCTTCTTCATTTGTATACAGGCAATTATATTCTGAACTATCTGGCAACGAGACCAAAACTACTCAACTTTGTCTCACAGGCCCTTGTTCAGGTAACGCCCTACATTCTCAATCCATTTTGATTGTCAATTGCACCCAAGTCTTTCCGCTACGTGATCACTTGCAGTAGGGATCACCATTTTGTCACATTAAAGTGCTGTGTTTTCAACAAGTGCCAGTTTTGGATAAGGGCCGGGGTGAATGGCCCCTTCAAATCTATGAGCGCTGGGGCGATTTTTCATGAAGACAGTGTTGTGTGGAAAATATCACAGTTTAAAAACAAACTATAAGTTTCGATTTGTCATAATTTACCATTACAATTCAATTCATTGCCCTTTGGGAGATATGATAGTCACATGCCGTCTTCCATTGCAGCTGTTTTCGCGTATAACCAAGCAGGGATGGTTTGATCAGAGCAAAGAAGAATATGTCTTCAGAAACGTCACCGACGATGTCAGCAAGTTCCTACAGGTAAGAACATGTACATAGAGAGTAGCTATGGGCTTTTAGATAAGATATTGCAGTATCCCTTTTCAGAAATCACCTACCATAGAAAAGTAACAGAAGTCTTGATGTCGATGGGAATACTATGTGAAAAGAAAAATTAATTAATAAAATCCAATTCGTGATAGCCTTGTCAAGGGAGGAAAATTTGATTTTTCTACTAAACTTTAAGATGTTTTTTTCTTTTACCAGAGTGGCCAGACCCACCACATGATGATAGGTGTACAGCTCCTGTCCCAGTTAGTGTGTGAGATGAATCAGACCGAGGCCAGTCGCTCCCTCACCAAGCACCGCAAGATCGCCTCGTCCTTCAGAGACTCGCAGCTCTTTGAGATTTTCCAGCTCGGCTGCAGTCTACTCCGCAAGGCTTCCGAGGCTATCAAGGAAATCGACTTCAATGATGCTGACCAGGTCGGTTTTGTTAAATGCCAATGATCGAATGGAATTACCCAATATTATTGTGACAAAGTATTGGGTTTTTAGTAAGCGCTGGTCTCAATATAAGCACCAGGGGACAGGAGCTCATCCTAAGTATGAAATATAGACGTCAATGTAGCGCTTGCTTTGTATGAGCGCCATTGAAAATCACTCCTCCACATCTAATCTTTTAATTGCCAAGGCAATATAGTATGTAAGGCATTCAAATTGGATGGTCACTTTGAAAATGAGCTCTTGGAAATATTTACCCGGTAGTAAAATGATTTACTGGCCATCTTAAGATTTTCTTTTCATTTCAGCATGGGTTGTTGACTCACACCTTGCGGCTGACCCACAATTGTCTGACGTTTGACTTCATCGGAACCTCAACAGACGAGTCATCAGATGACCTGTGTACTGTCCAAATCCCTACAAACTGGCGCTCAGCGTTTCTACACGAAGACACACTCAAACTTTTCTTTGATCTCTATGGCACACTGCCACCAACTCTTTCCCCAATGGTAAGAAAACTCTTATATACGCCACAGTAGAATCCATGACCACAGGTAGTACTCTGTGAAGAAAAAAGAAATAGTGTGGATTGGTTTAATTGCTAAAACAAGCAATTCTGTATGTTCTGTTGTATCACAACCTTTCTATTAATTCTAAAGAGGCTCTGGACCCTACAATCATTTATCAGTTTTAAAATCTACAAGATGTTCAAAATAGTCAATTTCTCCTACTTAGTCTGGGACATCAATATTAATAGTTTTGTTCACATTTTAGGCCATCTCGTGCCTGGTGCAGATTGCCTCAGTGCGGAGGTCCCTATTCCACAACACAGAGCGCGCACATTTCCTGAACCACCTGGTTACCGGGGTCAAGCACATCCTGGAGAGCCCACAGGTAGGTCCTCAAAAAAAAAAAAATCTGGCGATCCGAGGATGCCCCCCCCCCTATAGTTTTCCCCAGATCCTTTGAGAAAATGCTATATCATTTCCACCCTGGGGCGGGGATGTGATTCATATTTTGAGACAGACAAAGTATCACCTTTCTCATCTTTGACTGTTCAAAAAAGATTGTGTTTTCAAGAAGAAAAAAACAACTGCATTATGTTAGGCCACAGTTGACTGTCCTGTGTTCAAATTCCAGGGATTGTCCGATCCAAACAACTACCATGAATTCTGTCGCCTCGTGGCCCGCCTCAAGTCCAACTACCAGCTGGGTGAGCTGGTCAAGGTGGACAACTACCCGCAGGTCATCAAACTGATCGCCGAGTTCACCGTCACTAGTCTACAGGTAAATCCCCTGATGCATATATACAAAATATAATCCTCTTGGTGTCTAGCTGTTTGCAACAGGTTATACTTATTCACTATTGTTATTGTAAGATATAGAATGAAAATATAAACAATGAAAAAAGAGAAATTCATATTAAAAGAAAAGAAGAAATTAACAAACAAAACAGAAAAGGAGAAGTAGACCTCCCATCAAATCCCCCAACCCTACAAGTGCTAAATCCAGTAATGTAATCTGTTTAACCACTGGATGAACAGTTGTGAACATTTAACATTGCACTACTTGTAGATGTGGCAGTTTGCACCAAACAGCGTGCACTACTTACTGAGTCTGTGGCAGCGGATGGTGGCCTCGGTGCCCTACGTTAAGGCTTCAGAGCCCCACCTCCTGGAGACCTTCACACCGGAGGTGACCAAGGCCTATATCACGTCGCGACTAGACAGCGTCGCTGTTGTGCTCAGGTAAAACTTGTGTCTCAAGTATTAGACAACATGAAGTGACCTATCCTTATAAGTTAAAGTAAATGCATATGAACATGTTTCCAAAACAGAATTGCAACCCAGGCTTACCTAGCTCATCTTAAAGGGGTCTTAATTGGAATAATTGCATTTATACTGTGATATCAATGATGTTACTGTTAACAGAGAACAGTTAGAAGACCCTCTTGATGACCAGGGAATGGTGTCGCAGCAGTTAGAGCAGGTAAGCATTGTCAAATGTTTTTCACACCTATGTTTATCCCTTTAAAAGCCGCTGATGCAGGAGTGCATCATGCCCATTGGTTGTCATGATGTACTGGTCAGTACTGACGAGACTGCTCGCCAGCACTTTATTAGAGCATCATGCCATCCCTCCGGGAGCTTGTGTATCAACACTGTCAGGTTAGCATGACGCATTAATGCATCAGCGGCCCTTAAAGGGTTATTATGGCAACTCTATTGATACTGACTTATTACTCAAATTTTTGTGCCGTGTATCAGGTTGGCCCTCTATATTGACCACATGCTGTGTATTTCAGTTGTCGACCATTGGGCGGTGTGAGTACGAGAAGACATGCACACTATTGGTGCAGCTCTTTGATGAGTCAGCACAGCGGTATCAAGAGCTCCTACCCTCAAGTCAACAGAACAACATAGAAGTCGCCATTCAAGAAGGTCTGTTACTATTAAACTCGTCTGCACTTTAACCTTAAAATTAGGTGATGATAATAGAACTTAAATACTTGAAATGGCCACATTGTATTTCAAAGTATTCATGCATCGCGCAGATCTGACTGGTGAATACGTCCCAGAGCTTCATTCAATATCAATTACTGAAAATGATTCTAATCCTGGCTACAGGGAGACTGACGTGGTTGGTGTACATCATTGGTGCGGTGATCGGAGGCCGTGTGTCATTCGCCAGCACGGACGAACATGATGCTATGGACGGAGAACTTGTGTGCAGGTATACTATCTACTGTAATCTCCCGCGTATAAGACGCGTCCTCTACGCCAAACAAATCCCTACTGCGTCTTATAGGATTTCCTCAAGTTTGGGGGGCGTCTTATACGAGGGGTACTTTTACTATAGAAATGTACTTATCTTACAAATATCACCATTAAAATGTGCGTCTTATACGCGAAAATGCATGTGCTGAGTTTGGGGTGCGTCTTATACGCGCAACGCGTCTTCTACGCGGGAGATTACGGTATTTCTACTGACTCTAAGAAATTACAGTGATACTCATTCCATGTGGTGTAATGGAAAATCTACGATGGAAAGTTAGACCAAACAATTAAAACCTATGAGAAATGGTCACTCAGTATTTCAGAAATACCGGGTATATAGTGATGGAAGTGATTAACTTTTGTGTCTTTTGAAATGAGTGCATCAATATGGGTGCAACTACTTTTGTTTCCTGTATTGAGGAACGATCAATAAGTAGATATTGATAGTGATGTGTTCAGATAAAAGAAAGGACAATGGTATAACTACATGTACTAAGGGTAGGCCATCATCACTATCAAATCTGTCTGTGGATACAACTATAAACACTGTCAAGTCTAATGGGTAGAACTATTGCTGCATAGAATGTTTTCACCCAGGCTAGCGATTCTAGTACACTACATTCATGTAAAAAGGGAGCAAGGTTGCTGATCTGACATCCAAGATGTCAGGGGAGTGGACGTCTCTGAGGTTGGCATTAGACCTGTCGTATTTGTTACATCGGTATCAGGCCCCGCACATTGTGGTTGTTCCCTTTGCAGAGTCCTACAGTTGATGAAGCTGACCGACTCACGTCTCAGCTCAGGAGGATGCGAGAAGCTCGACCGTGCAATGCTTGATTTTTTTGAGCAGTTCCGCAAAAACTATGTAGGAAACCAGATGCCTATGACTTCCAAGGTAGGTAATTGTGAAACATAGAAATCATGTTGGCTTTGTTTTTTTTTTCTGTGCACCTAGGGTTATGCAGATGATGAACGTGACTGACTCGCGCCTCGCTCAGGGAGGCTCTGAGCAGCTCGACCTAGCTCTGCTATCCTTCTATGAACAATTCCGTACAATCTACATTTGCGACCATGTCCCAAAGAGTTCCAAGGTAGGTGTGAAGGGAGTGGAGGTACCAAGGGCACCCTGGTGGAAGCATTCTGATAAATGTAAGCTTCAGTCCTTGGCTAAGTACTACTTGATAGTGCTAAGACGGTACCTTCTTCCTTTGCACTGCTAAATCATCTAGGTGTACGCTAAAGAGGGTAGATAATCAGTGGCTAAGACCCAGTGCAAGATTAAACATTGGGGTTCAACTTTGAGTACAAAGTGACTTTCCAATTGCAGGGATAAAGTCTTCCTCGATATCAGCTTCTTTTTGTAAGAGTCAAGAGCCTAAACTTTCACACACAGGGATGTAATTCTTCCAGTTTTATCATGAATTCCTACTTTTTGTTAAAATCAACATTTCAAGATATAAAACAGCCTTGCCCCCCCCCCCCTGCACTTCTGACAGTCAACAGAAGACCCTAGGACGGCCTCCTCTCCCCTCCGAGGCTTGTCCGCCCTCCCTGCACTTCTAACGGCCAACAGGAGCCCCTAGAACAACCTCTATCACCGAGCCTCAGTCCTAACATGTTCCCTACAACTTCCCGACATCTTCCATACACACAAATGGGAGAAAGGCTGAATATTTGCTGGTGTCTGATTGGTTATAATTCAGCCATATTAATGTATTGAGACACCAGAGGGAGGGTCTGTAATTGTGCTGCACAGGTGGCTGTCTTCAGAACTAAGGCACGATTCAGGTCTTGTGGAGGCATTTTAGACTTGTCTTGAATAAAAAAGTTTGTGTGGTGTGTGAAAGGTAGTGCATCGCACAAACTGTTTGGGAACTATAAACTTGCTTTCAAATTCATGTGCATTTATCCTGACATGTGTACAAATTTCTCTGTCTGTTATTTTTTAATCTTTCACACAGTCTTACTCATTGACTCCCCATTGACCAGTTACAGATCTAACTTTGTCAGTATTAAATTACAGTATTATCATAAACTATGATAATCTATAGAGGGCAGCATATTTATGCTTCTATAAGGTTTCCCGATTTTTTCCTATACCTGACTTACATCCCTGCACACAACCCATATTCCAGGGCCTCCAGCATTTTTTTTTTCGTGGTCGGTGTCCTAGAAAAAGACATACCGGTATGCCTTTATTGGAGATTCAGAAATGGGTGTATTTTTTCACACTTTGTTATAATATTACAATAACAGATAAGGATTTAGGGCTTTCTAATAGTAACTTATTGTCCTTTCTAATAAGACAAACCATGAAATAGACGGCTGGGTACATGCTAAATAAGGTCCGTATTCTGATGATAGAACTAAATCATTCTTCTGGTTCTATGAACACCCACAAACCCCACCCTATACACATTCCCAGTACCAGCTTTTTAGATATGAGCCGGAGGTATAGTCAATTAAGAGAATCAACTGGTGAAACTTTGATGAAGAAATTTAACGACACTAGGCTTTTTAAGATATGAATTTGTGACTGGGACAGGGCTGTCGCAGAAGTGACTTGGAGAGTAACTGTGAACGACCTTGGAAAGCAGAAGCGCCAATAAAAAGATGCATGCCAGCCACTGATAGCCCTGGTATCAACGGGTTTCCTTCCCATTTCTCTAGGAGTATGGTGAAAAAAATAATCAGCGTTCGTGTTTTCTCCAGGTGTCTCAGAAAACTAAGCAATGTCATATGTTTTAATGGATGAAATTTTCCACGTTCCCTGCATGTCAAAAAGAAAATATCGCTTCTGCTCTGAAAAAGAAAGAAATTTGTTATCTTTCCTTTTTGTACAAATGAACACACAATGATTGATATCACCCTGTACTGGTTTGGCTTAATATGGCTCTCTATCGCATGGGACTCTGGATGCCTCTTGTAAATAGGCACCGGCCCATCTAGTACCATGCATATATCCTTTACCTGATAATTCCTGGGCAGTATCAAACTTTACCTATGCGCCCGGCCCAGCAAGGGGCCATGGTACGACTCGGGTGATGCGGTTCAGGAATTGTTAAGTGAAGAATGAGGCTAAAGGACTGTGTAAAGAATTGGCTTTGATAAACCTGCATGTATTAATTGAGGTTTGCCGTTATTATTGTTTAAAAAACCCCACAAAAAACAAACAAACCTACAGGACATTGCAATAATACAGACGGACCTAACCCAGATTTGCTGAAGACAACCAAACTACACAATACTCAATAATATCTTAAAACCCTTTTGTCGCTACAGGTTTACCGACGTTTGTCAGAGGTTCTAGGACTAAATGACGAATCCATGGTTCTCAGCGTGTTCATTGGCAAGATGTAAGTCATTTGCAAATGGTAAAACTGAAAAAAGAAATATAAAAAGGGAGCTTTGTCTGTCATTCGGTCTTCACTTTTGCTTTATATTTTCAAAGAATAGTATCACATCTGACAGCCACCTTTTGATCATCTAGTCGATTTGTGTCATGTAAATGTAGGCCCCTCTGCAAGGCCTCGAATCTATAGAAGAAAGAGTTGGGCCAAAATTTATAGGGTCATTCCATGGTATTTCAACAAGTGGTCCCCGCATGACCCTCTCAGATTCAGACAATTTTTCTCCTAGATGGAGACGCATATAAGTTATGACCACACAAAATTGTAGATTCCAACTACCATTGGTTCCTGAGATTTGCACCCCTATACTCGAGAGGGGTTGACCATTATTTTGATCTCAATTTAGGGGCAACTTCCAAATGAATATTGTCCAGGCAGAATGTGCTAGAGGTCTCGCATTGCTTGTGTTATCACATACATTCATCTACTATTAGGAAATGCCAAAATAGTTAAGTTATCATATAGGCCTATTTTTGTTATATAAGGCCAAGGGTAGTCAGTTTTTCGGTTTTTGCTGATGTCGGAGCAATTTTTGAAAAATCATGGCATCCAAACCCTTAATTCAAACATCCTGGGAAGTGACATTCTCATTAGTCTTGAAGATCTTAACATGGACCATGAAGGTGAAGCCACTCTGATAAGTTGCCAATCCAATATGGCTGCCTCAACATGGCAAAATATTGAATTTTGCCACATTTCAACAGCTATTTTTGGCCTGTGGGATAAATAGCACCAACTTATGCTCAGGCTTGCTAACCCAGCCTGATGTACGTTCCCACTACTCAGGTTGGACGCATCCCTTACCCTGAGTTGGTCGACGCCGCGGCAACGAAGCTCCACTCCCCAAGCAGATGCACCATTTGTGCAGTCACCCAACCTTAGGTTGGAGAGTGAATACATATCCCAGATCAATCAGATTCTTATCTAGATCAAAGGTGGCAAAAAAAATAACCTAGAATACATATCCAGTGGGATATTGAGCTGATCCCAGGCTTTTGAACTGGTATCAATAGCCGCTGGCCGAGGCTCACTTATGCTAGTCATCACTGAAAAGTACCATCTTTGCCCTAAAGAATGATGGCAGTTTGGTATTGGTGTTTTGTCTCCTTGCTGAGAAAATGGGCAACGAAATATGAGAAAAGTATAGGAGTGCAAATCTCAGGAACTGATGGGAACTTGATGATATAATTTCACATATGTTCATCTAGTATATTGACCTGTATGGTGAAGAGAAATCATTCACTTCTGAGAGGGTCATGCGGGGAAAGTTTCGAAAATCTGTCTAATTTATAATGGATTGACCCTGATTGACATCAATTCATTGTTGACATGAAGATAAAATACCGCTTTGATGAAAGATCAATATTTCCTGGTTCACACAAAATTGAATTTTTTTTTCAGAATTACAAATCTGAAGTACTGGGGCAGTAGTGAACCCATCATCACAAAGACCCTTGGGCTCCTCTCGGACCTCTCTGTAGGATATTCTAGTGTTCGTAAACTTGTCAAGTTAGACGCGGTGCAGTTCATGTTGAACAACCACACGGTAAGCCAACCATCTGCCTTTATGAGGCTGTTTCTTGAAGTTCTTTAATGCAATTTATTGTAGTCTAAAGCTATTGAAATTGCTGAGCATTCAGTCATTAGTTATCAAGGGGTTTAGTTTCCACATGGTTATCTCTTTTTCTTTTTTTCAGAAGGGCAACGCTCAATTTGTTCATGTAAATACAAGTTCACTGAAATACAAGAGTTATCAAATGTTGCCCTTTTTTTTTTTGCTTTCCTGCTGTGTTTTCGCTTTTTATTACATTGTAAAGTGATATGCAAGAAATACACAAGTTACTAAATGTTGGGTATTTATTGCAGAGCGAGCACTTCCCCTTCCTTGGTGTCGCCAACTGTAACCAGCAGATGAACGACATGCGGTGTCGGACAACATTCTACACGGCCCTCGGACGACTCCTCATGGTGGAGCTAGGAGAAGATGAAGAACGCTTTGAGCGCTTCATGATGCCTCTCACAGGTCAGTATCTCAATTTCTATCTTAGCTTATATGTATTCAGTCCTCTCAGTATGTTAAATTAAGACACTATGCCTTTTGTCACTATGAACAACATTGTTGCATTGGAGCCTTTAGGCACACATGGTAATTTACACATTCCTAATGCTATGGGGACAGATGTAAAAACAGAAGAAAACTCAATTTTGCCAAAATGTCAGTTACAACTTTGTTGCACTGAGGCGACGAAATATCCTTTGCACAAGCTAGGGAGACAAAAAAAAACTATAGCTTTAATTTCCAATGTGAGTCTCGAGTACTGTGAGTCATATCAATAATCTCTTCTTTCCCACAGCTGCGTTCGAGACTCTGACCAACATGTTCCCCTCTGATGGAGGATTTAATATGGAGGAAGCAAAAGTAAGTAATGAAACATCATGTTTTAGAACAACATAATACTGATAATCCATAATGTGTTGTATCGACTTTTTGCCATGACGTGTACATGCAACCCTCCCAGTACAGGTCTGCAGTCCTTCATCGTGCCATCTTGATGGTTGGACACTCCTGAAATGCCAGCACAATATATAATTGCAGCTCTGATGATAAAACTCACCAGGTCTGGTGTCATTAATCGTGTAACAGCAGAGAAGCGTTTATAAGTAACTACTTTGTAAGCTTGTCGTTAATCGTGTAACAGTAGAGAAGCGTTTATAAGTTACTACTTTGTAAGCTTGTCATTAATCGTGTAACAGCAGAGAAGCGTTTATAAGTAACTACTTTGTAAGCTTGTCATTAATCATGTAACAGTAGAGAAGTGTTTATAAGTAACTACGTTGTAAGCTTGTCGTTAATCGTGTAACAGTAGAGAAGCGTTTATAAGTAACTACGTTGTAAGCTTGTCACTAATCGTGTAACAGTAGAGAAGCGTTTATAAGTAACTACTTTGTAAGCTTGTCATTAATCATGTAACAGCAGAGAAGCGTTTATAAGTAACTATGTTATAAGCTTGTCATTAATCGTGTAACAGTAGAGAAGCGTTTATAAGTAACTACTTTGTAAGCTTGTCGTTAATCGTGTAACAGTAGAGAAGCGTTTATAAGTAACTACTTTGTAAGCTTGTCGTTAATCGTGTAACAGTAGAGAAGCGTTTATAAGTAACTACTTTGTAAGCTTGTCATTAATCGTGTAACAGTAGAGAAGCGTTTATAAGTAACTACTTTGTAAGCTTGTCGTTAATCGTGTAACAGTAGAGAAGCGTTTATAAGTAACTACTTTGTAAGCTTGTCGTTAATCGTGTAACAGTAGAGAAGCGTTTATAAGTAACTACTTTGTAAGCTTGTCGTTAATCGTGTAACAGTAGAGAAGCGTTTATAAGTAACTACTTTGTAAGCTTGTCGTTAATCGTGTAACAATAGAGAAGCGTTTATAAGTAACTACTTTGTAAGCTTGTCATTAATCGTGTAACAGTAGAGAAGCGTTTATAAGTAACTACGTTGTAAGCTTGTCGTTAATCATGTAACAGTAGAGAAGCGTTTATAAGTAACTACTTTGTAAGCTTGTCATTAATCGTGTAACAGTAGAGAAGCGTTTATAAGTAACTACTTTGTAAGCTTGTCGTTAATCGTGTAACAGTAGAGAAGCGTTTATAAGTAACTACTTTGTAAGCTTGTCATTAATCGTGTAACAATAGAGAAGCGTTTTTAAGTAACTACATGTACTTTGTAAGCAGGATCATTTTCAAACCATCTTTATTTCCAGCGTCAGTTAATTGGCCTGGCAAGAGACTTGCGAGGAGTGGCACTGGCTTTTAACACAAAAGTTAGCTACATGATGCTGCTCGACTGGATGTATCCTTTCTCAACTACAACCAACAGTTCTTTTGTTCTTCATTCAATAACCAAAAAATAGAAAAATATACAAAAGCAAAATGAGAAGAATAAAATGAATTTAACTTAAGGTAAGACAAAAGACAAGTGATTGAACTCAATATTCCTAATGCTATGAGCGCACCCTCCTGACGTCAATTTACACAAAAGATGTGTAAAAATAAAGACTTTTTAGGGCAGAAACAACGATTTTAGGGCATCGGGGGGTGCGCTTATTAGAATAAATACGGTACTGTGTATATTATGTACAGTGCTAAAATACACATTATGATTTAATACCTTGACAATGTCGTCAGCTACCCAATGTATACTCCAATCCTTATCCGGGCGCTGGAAGTCTGGTACCACGACCCCGCTGTCACCTCCCCAGTTCTCAAATTGTTTGTCGAGTTGGCACAAAATCGATCTCAGCGCTTACAGTTTGACGTCTCCTCACCTAACGGAATCTTGTTGTTCAGGGAAACCAGTAAAGTCATAACTGGTTATGGTAAGAATGGCAAACATTTCTAAATTGTTCGCACTTAGTTGGAATTATGACTGGAGGATTTCTATTGATCAGTATACTCATATTTAATCCATTAGCCAAAGTATGCAACACTGCACAATACTTATAGAAGGAAAAAATGGGACATTCTAAATCTCCCTTAATGGAATACTTGCGTGTTAAATCAATTATAAAGTACACTAAAATAACACAATGCTGAAATGGCTCTTTGCCAGCCTTTTGATGGAAGTATGTGAAAATTTAAAGAAGATATTTGATGCATTGGCAGCTCGTCGCACACCCTAGAAATGTACTGGTATATGGAAAGTGGCTTTTGAGTCTATTCTCTTGATTAAATGATAAATACGGTATAGGCCAAGAAACACTGGTTTAAGCCAACAAACGGAAATTGAAATCTTGTATTCTCGCGCTCTGTGGCCAATCTGCAACCAAATGCATCACTATGCCCCCAAAGGCTTTGAGAATTCTAAGTTTGTCAATTGATTTGCTTCACAGGCTCACGGATCCTAACACTAGGTGAGGTGCCCAAGGACCAACTGTACCCGCTAAAGTTGAAAGGCATCTCAATCTGCTTCTCTATGCTGAAGGCTGCGCTCTCTGGCAACTACGTCAACTTTGGCGTCTTTAGGCTCTACGGCGATGATGCTCTCGAAAACGCTCTGGGAACATTTGTCAAACTACTCTTATCTATATCACAAAGTGATCTATTAGTAAGTACTTCCAAACACTTCTGAAACTCTTGATAGGTCTCCATAACCAAATTTCTCAACCTTAAAGAGTAAACATATTATATATGTGCATGAAGTATAATCTCACAGAAAAAAATGCTTATTGCTGTAGTGTTACTCCTGCTGTGATTTATAAGGGGGAAAAACACTTGATATTCCAGGATTACCCTAAGTTGAGTCAGAGTTATTACGCGTTGTTGGAGTGCTTGGCGCAGGACCACATGTCCTTCATCTCCAACCTGGAGCCGCAGGTCTTCCTCTACATCCTCTCCACCATCTCAGAGGGACTTACAGCTCTAGGTAACTTTAACCTACATGAATTCTTAACCCCACAGTGTATGAGCCTCACCCTCACTTTGTTCATTTTGCTATAAGCTCCGCCATGGCACTGAAGCCACAGTCTATATTGTAATAGCAGGCGTAGAAGCAACGCCTTATACACAAGGATAAACCGCGACCTTCATGAGCTCAGTGTACACCTCTAATAAAGAATAATAAATGACCACAATTTCACCCAGATCTGCCTCATAGGTCTACGCTGGTCCCCGCAGGTATTTGAGGGCTAGATACCCGCTGGCCATGTCTGATGGCATTCTCCCCAGATCATGGGGAGAAGTACTCTTGAACTCCACTAGATGGGAGTATTTCTATTCTCCAATCACATACTATATCCAAACATCTGTATAGGAGAGACAGGTTGACTATTGGGGTGTTATGGTGCCCTCTTGTGAGTAAGGGTTAAAACAGGGGATGATTGACTGGTAACTTCTTAGACATGGCCTGCCTCTATGATGTCCCCAACATAGAGGCAGGTTGCCAGCCAATCATAGGTCTTGCATGATGGGTGCACCTGAAAAGAGGTGTATCTTAAACATGTGATATTACCATATATCAGTTACCCTGTGTATAAGCTATGCCCAGACTTAAAGAGGCTTACAATCTGCATATGAATGTTCTATTGATCACCAGATACTATGGTATGCACGGGATGTTGCGCTACACTAGACAACATAGTTACCTATCTCTTCAAACGCTTGACAAAGAAGCAGAAGAAACCTCATCCAAATGCGGTTCAGGATTCCGATGCCTTCCTGCGCATTCTAGAATTGAATCCAGAAATTCTCCACCAGGTGTGTAATACTATTACATATATACCGATATCTTAAGAATATGTTTCTTTTTTAATCATGGATTTAAAAGAAACTTGACCACTTGTAGTTGATTCCATAACAAGTTGAGGCAACTTAGATTGGAAAAAAATGATATTGTCCACTTCTTTTTTTTTTCTCCCTAATGTAATGGTCACAACACCATTATCGCTGTGATCGATAGCTGTGATCTTAGACTACATACTACATGATGATATTTTTACCCCAGATGCTGTCGACAGTACTGAACATCATCATGTTCGAGGACTGTCGTAACCAGTGGTCTATGTCGCGACCCCTTCTAGGACTGATACTTCTCAGTGAGGATGTAAGTAATCGTCTAAAATTATTAACACTACTTTATTATGCTGGGTGGCAACACTTGACTATTAGCCGTAATCAATAGTGTTTTACTGCACAAGAGATCCTAATGTAAAACCCGCTCTGTTACCATAAATAATACATGCAGGCCTACTGCCAGAAGTATCATATTAGTTTACCATGTAAACACCAGTTGAAGGCACTACTGGTAACAAGGTTTCTTATCTTTTAGTACTTCGCCAAGCTACGAGCGAACCTGATCGCCAGCCAGCCTGCGGACAAACAAGCTACAATGACAGTTTGCTTTGATAACCTGATGGAGGGAATCGACCGGACGCTTCTTACTAAGAATAGAGACAGGTGAGCACAGCTTTACATTATAGCAAAAATCTGAATTAAATATGCTATATATATATATATATATACTGTTAAATCTACTGATCAATATGATATTATATATATATATATATATATATATATATATATATATATATATATATATATATATATATATATATATATATATATACCATGCCAAATTGGAATTACTTAATGGACCAATGCCTGAGGCCTTCTAGATGTTCATCCATGGACCAGGTGTGCTTATATTGATCAGTAGATTTAACAGTATTCACTCCAAATGAGATGAAAATTTTCTATACCCATGTTTCAATTATTAGAAAGAAAATTAATTTGTCTTTTTCTCTCCCACAGGTTCACACAGAATTTATCAGTGTTCAGGCGTGATATAAATGACTCGCTGAAAGCGCCGAGTGCCAACACGGCCATCTTGTCAGGTCAGAGTGACATGATGAGCTAGCTGGCAGCTGGCCAGCAGCCACGCCCCCACCCACTCCTTGCGTCCCACCACCCGCCCAGCAGGAGCAGACTTACACGCAGGAAAAGGGCTTTTCGCTTTGACCTGTGGGGCACCGTGGGTGCTGAACCCACCCTCATGTAACCTGCCGCCGACTGGGGCTAGGTCACTGACAGTACCTGCACGTTATATACACAGGGATGTCTATAATTCATGGGGAACCTCCCCTTTCATTATTTCTTACTACTAACCGTCTGGACTGTCAGTGGGGTATTTCATTTACAGGATAAAATGCTAAAAGCCTTTGAAAAATAATGAGAAATGATGACCATGCATGGCAAGGAGTATAATAGGAGCATTACCACTTATTTCTTCACTACACCGTACCAGAAGAGACTATCCGCAGTAGGAGTGAGAGCAGGAACTATATTCCACCATCGTCTTTGATCAGTGTTAGACAGCGTAGAGTCATGTAGTATAGAAGGAGTGAGAGCGGAGTGGTCTGCATGTCGCCTTATACTGTAGAGAAATGCCAAAGGCTTTTCTTTACATTTTCATGGTGTATTTCATAAATCATTGCCAATTCATCTTTAGGACCAGCACTTCTGGGCCGTGCCTGAGGAAGGCAGAGTTAATATATCATTCTCATTTAAATCATTTCATCTCAAGCATGAATGAGTTCAAAAGTAGTGTCACTGATAACTAAATGTTGGCATTGTGTCGCTTGTATACATGTACTTTTGTCATTGAGAAACTCTGAGGTTAATAACATGGTGTAGATGTATCCTATTAATTCCTTTATGGGCCGTTTAACTCATGTAATGCCTACAACTTTGTGTCATGATGCAGCAATGAAGTGCTAACGAGCCAATATGCCAGGACTGCAATGGTGCATCATGACAATCCTTCGGGAGTGTATCAACCCTGTAGGATCGGTATGATACATGAAAGGGCCCTCCTGAGTTACTCCTGAGTTACTCGCCAGAGCTGCATTCATGCATCATGTCAACCATACGAGGTTGATACACTCCCAAAAGTTCAACTACATTCATGCATCATGCTGACCAATGGTCATGATGCATTGGAGCAGTATGCGGCCTTAAAAGGGTTAATATAACAAGGGGGTCCCTCAGAGTACTGATAACGATACCACAGAATGTGATAACATGTAAGAAAGTAACAAGTCTTCAATCATATTTTTGCTAATCCAACGCACACTTGTGCAATGTAAGAGTGTGTATGGGCACCAAGCCGGTTTGTGTTTTGACGCCTGTAATGCTGAGAGAAGCAGGGCGCGAGGGGCTATTTGTCGTGGGTTCGTCTAACGTACCTGCGTGCCGGCGCTTAAAGTTACAGACCATTGTGTGCTTGTTGTATTGCACAGGCGGAGTAGACACATATAAAAATTGGTATTAAAAAGTACCTATTGATAAATGTCAGTTGTGAACATTTGAGATTTTGATAACTGCTTTCTTTCTAGAAAAGCGAAGGCAAAAAGTGAATAGGATATTTAAAAAGAAAATTAAAGATGATGTAAATAAAGCCTGGTGAGAAAAATAAATAAAAGTCTTGAAGCCGCCTTGACTAGACTATCATTGATATCAAGATACTCTGAGGATATTGAGACTCCATAAGTTATAAGTCTTCCTACTATAATGGAAGTTTATGCCATGGCTAATATCGACGACACTATAGATTAGTACTACTTACGCCGTATTCAATGGGGGGGGTGGAATACGATCCTCGCATATTCAGCGGCGCCATTTTGAAATTTATACAGAGCTAACTAGTTTCGTATTTAGGTATGGTTATTAGAAGTTTTACGCAAAAAAAGAATGATTGAACTAGTTAAATAATGTTATGAATGGTTTAAGGTATATATAAGTATTAGCGCCATGTTAAAAAGAAGATATTGCCCTGCGCAAGGAACATTTATATCGAAACTAAAAGTAGCGGCTAGCTCCGTATCACATGACCTACTTCGTCGAGCAAGGTGTCATGGCAGATGAAAACAAACCGGGACGACTCGACACATTGAAAAACAGTAAATATGGTTGTGTTTCTTGATTTTAAAGCAAATTCATCCGTAGGGCCATGGCATAAATGCAAATGTCAACTCACAGTGAATAATTTAGGATCGTATTCCCAGAGGTGCTTCTGTCTGTATTCAACGAGGCCTTATAGGCCGAGTTGAATGCGGGCAGAAGCACCGATCGTTGACATTTGCTTATATATCAGAACCCCAGGCTAGACTACTCTTTATGGGAACATTTTTTAATATAAGCAAGTAGATGGTCTTGCCACCTCTCCCTGCATTTGCACTTGGTACTAGTGGCGGATTTGGAAACTACTAGTGCCCAACTCTCCCACAAGCTGGAAGCACCCCTCTACATTGCCCTACTTAAGCTTAGAAATTACCTCCATTTAGTATTATCTTGTACTATGGTCAGTTGGAAATTTAAAAAAAAAAACAAGTTTTCTAGCATTTTAAAAGATCAAAGTGGTGGGACAATTATAAATGGGGCAGAATAAGTAATTCATCACTAACAGGGTTTCCAACTGCCATTTACCTGAGTTTCTTTTCTGATATAAACTTAATTCAGAAAGTGTTGGATAGCCTACATGCTCAAAGCACTAATTTTTAGGTGGGGGGGGGTGCAAATTTTTAGGAAAATAGGAAATTTGGGGCCCATTTCCAGAAAATTCACCCTTTGAATTTGTGACAGAAAAGGTCCAGTTAAAAACTAGATCAAAGAGCCATTTCATTTTATTTTTTACACAGATCTCAAGAATGGTCCTGATGAACAAAAAAAAAGGCGGGTTACCTCCTTTAGGCCGAGGTTTTTACAGCCCTGCAAATTCCGGGCAAATTATGTTTAAATTGCATCTATTCTAAGACCTATCGCAAATTATAACTTGCAGATGCCTACACCGTCATACAGGGGCAGGAAGTCGGAAGGTTGCCATCTAGTCTAGTGCAGGATTCCCAGGTCTTACAAAACTCAAGGTTTTCCCTCTATATTCCAATGTCAGGACAATCCCTTTCAAAGACTACCAACATCTAATAAATACAAACGCAGCTTTTGAAAGCAAATGATAATTTTATTTTCATTTCCAAGGAAGAGTGAACATTTAGATTGCTTGCCAGCAGGACAGCTATTATTGTTGGCTGGCAAGTGAAATTTAAATTTCGAGTTTCTTCACCAAGAACCTGATTTTACATACACACATGCAAGGGGAAACGTTTATTGAGAAGTATTTGTTCCATAATTCAATAAGTATATTATGTCTAAGTTCATACAGTAAGTGTTTAATTCCTCCATGCTATATCAGAGCCCTAAATTGCAGGCTATAATGAATGAGTAAGGTTTCCATAAAGCTTGTCGGGGGAAATGATTTGAGACAAAATTAACGATTTACCACGTAGCGTGGTTAGCATAAAATAAAGTTACGCTAAAACAAGTTTCTTTATATACATTACGCATAGAACTGAGAGGTAACAAAAGAACGAGACTCCCTAACCAAGTCCCTAATAACGCCCAATCTTTTCAATTTTCACCCAAATAGTTCAGTTGCTAAGCTGTGTCGATTCCCATATACAATCAAACTCCTTCTGGGTGTTAAATAATAGTCACAATAATATATAATAAAACCAATTCACTAAGTACAACTGGTTGTCATCTTAGTACTCAACTCAAAAACAAAATATCTAACTCAAGGCACAGGGGGCTCGAGATGTCGCTGTCACTTCTTCCAAAGCACCACCCCGCGTCCCCCTGCCAACAATATCACCGTTCCAATTTGGAAATTAGGAAAACAAATTATGGATTTCATTTGGAATATTCGTAAACTCAGCTTGTTTTTTTTAATCACAAAAAAAGATATTAAAAAAAGATAACTACTTGGTATAAGTTACAAGTTGTTCAACAGGTTTGGGACAGTGTTTCAGTGAAAAAGCCTATTAATTATTGAGAGTGTTAATCATCATTAGGAGTGTACATGGATGCCAAGTTGATTATAAGTTGTGAAATGGCCTCATCGTTGTGAACACTTCTCGTTCCTTCAGTGGTGCACCTTAAACTGGGAGACGCAGGAATAAGGCCCAACACTAAAGGCGTGGTAACTATACTACGGGATGCTTGGTCGGTGAGGCCTTGCTGCCGGGTGGGAAACATGGAAACCATACAGTGAAGCTGAAGACAGCAGCAACACACCACGGGGACATTCAGTACTAACCGGCTTATGGATCATACGCACCGGGCAAGCTCGGTATCAATGACGAGGATAGTAAGAAGACTGCTCTGATTTGTTCCAAGTACACCAAGCAGATTTTACAAGCATTTTATGAACAATTCTCCTCTATTAATTAAACTAGGGCATGAATGGAAAGCCTACCACCCGCCCATTACATGGTAAAACTCTACCATTGGCGGTATGGTCTATCCAAGAATTTCTTTTTTAAACATGCAAAACAAACATTTACAGACAGCAAAAAATTTGCATATATCTCAGAAGCCTTTGTCAAGTTTTCCCTGCACACATAGGTAAGACCCTAATATCAGAATCACTGGTTTCTTGTACACATGTTAATAATGAGAGCGAGTTTCTACGTCTACATTTGCACGTCTCACACTCCGGGTGCTATTCAACTTCCAACACAAATTAACATTCACCGATTACAAAAAATGAAAAAAAGGGACCAAGAACTACTGGGTTTACACCTACACGACAGGTGACAGAGACATTGGGGGTGTCTAATGAGGTTTCTGGCCATCAATATGTAATCATTTACATAAGCTGTAAATTGTTTTAAGGCATAAATCGCTGATGTAGCTTTCGCTTACTCTCTACACTAGCAGTATTACTCAACTGTATACATGTTATTAAGTGGACCCACACCCAAGCGGTACCTTGTCTCGATTATGACTAGCAACACACAGCGCGACGCTGGAAGCTGCCGTAAGCAGCGTTATTATGTGTTCGAGTATCTCCAAGTGCAGTTACCGAGTTCCGTGAATCGTGTTTCACTGCAAAACACTTAAATGTTCATTCATTTCAAAGGTGTTTATATCTACCTTTTAAGCAAGATTCAGTAATTCATATCATTATCACAAGTTTTAAGAGACTTGCAAGAACCTCCGCATGTTTGGGACAATACATATCCCTTCGCTAGTGTGAGAAGACCCCTAAGACGACCCCTAAAGAGACGTGAAATAATACAATAACCCCATCCTAAACCATCACAAACACACCAAATAGATAGCACCCTAGGAAACATCAAGCATGCCTCTTGCTAGCGGGTGTGTAGCGCGGGGGTGAGGCTATCAAGGCATGGCTATGTACAATCATTATTATCGACCTTCAGATCCAGGCAGCGTCTTCATAATCAATCACTCACTCGACATGCCAACAGAAAGTTGTCCGGCAAGAACTATGTGTGCTCATAGAGGTTGGTGATGGTGCGCTGGCCAAGAGGCAGTGAGGTCATGAGGCGCAAGAGTATCATATTAAAACAGTGGCCTATATACCAACCCTACCGCAATATAGAGCGGTATACATAGAAGATCAACAGGCATTAGACCTAAGTTTTCATTTTCAGAATTCCAATCGATGAAAGGTAAATGCTCCAACTTGCAAAATAAATAGTCTATACAAAGTAATAGCTTTCTAAATGGTGTTCAGCGGCAGCCATGCCACGTGCAGATAGGGAATAGCGCCTCGTATACAGAACCTCACACCCTCTCCACTAGCGGGCATCTCAACACTCAAGAGGTGCATCAGCGGCGGTGGCAGCAGACAGCCATATGCAGGGTCCTCAGCATTGCACATCCAACACGAGTGACGGCCAGTTGTACAATGTACCAAATACACTTCCAAAGCAGCAGGACAAATGGCAATGCGTCGTCTTATGATGTTTCGTTCATGACTACATGGGCTGGTAGGGATTATGATACTCCGCAGGTCATGGGACCAGCTCTCTCACATCCCTCTCGTTGTACCCCATCCCGGTTTGGTGCACAAAGGTGGTTATACTAATGTTAAAAGTCACCAAGGTTCTTGGTCTACATGTTTAGTAGAGTCCTACGCGCTTCTTCAAATCATTTTGTTTCCATTCTGCCAAGCGATAGAATTCTTGATGTGTCATATGGAATATAGATTCGAATTCATCTTTTGATAAATGTTTCTGAAAAAGAAGAAGAAATACATGTATATGTAAGTTTCATACAAGCTTCTATATATTGCTCTCTATATGTCAGTGTCTAACACATGTACATCACTGTACTAAAGTACCCGGTACATGTGTTTTATCCTTTCTTACACTGACAGCTTTTATGACAGGTCGAGATAACTCAAGATGCTAGATCATACATTCTGCAAACAATATAGCCCCAAACAGTCGGTTTACATCCTAATGTGAATAAGAGGCACCAGTGCAAAAAATAAAAGGAAGAAAGAATCATATTTGACTTACTTCTAATGAGTTGCGGTCAATACCAGGTGGTACATTGAAATCTGAAACAATCAGCTGATCGTACGGGTAGAGCTGGAAAATGAAAACAAAAAGTTCTTTTTACACCAGACATTTTAATGGGGGGGGGGGACATACACAATTCATAAAATCCATTCTTGTCTGCTTAAGATATCATTGATCATCTTTGTATCATGTCTTTGAGGGCGCTATAATCTAAGCAGCTTTAGATTAATACTGTGGCTGCAGGAGCGTATAAGCCCTGACATGTTGCTGAAATAATGTGCATGTATTAGTGCTACACAGACGAGAAACTAACTAATTTACCATAGATCTATTATGTATCATGACAGCACAGTGAATGAAAGAACTGTGTGACAATTACAGGCTTAAGAATGTAAAATATCTGGCTAACACATTATATTTTTCCTTAATACAACAACATACATGGTCATGGGCGGTCTACCTACCTGCGGTGGTTCCTCTGTGCGCAGCATGCTAGGCAGGGAACGGCGGAATGACAGGTACGTGTTGAAGTTACTCGATAGGCCCGAGCTGCGAAATCGACTCCGCTGCAATTGTTGAGACATAAAAGTGTGCATTCCTGGTATGTTTAAAATGCCTTTCATGCAGATATTTCACCCAGTTTTCCATAATCTTGTAAACTATAAACTTTAGAACCTTAGAACAAGGACTTGACTATGTTCAGATATATTTGGACAGACACCTTTGCACAAATATAAATTACAACAGTGAAATTCCTCATCAAATCCATCTACATTTTAATCTTGAATGGTTATGCTTGGCATTATATGCAATACTATTAGCAAGTCACATAATACCCAGTACATCAGTTTTTCAATTTTAATCGGTGTATCTATTTCTCTCTCAATATTAGCATATTTGAAAATACTCTTCAGAAGATACGGGTATTTTGAATATTTTTTTTTACATCTGTGTTAGTCATTTAGTTGAGAACAAAGTTATACTTACCCGAAGGCCAGTCTCTGGGTCATACTCCTCTATGGATGACTGGGAATCATCTGCAATGTCGGATTGATTTGTCATGCAAAGGCTACTTACTCACAGGTAAGAATCCATATATATCGTTCTACATACTATCTAAACTAAGCTATTCTTCACACTGTGTATATATTTTTATTGTGCTACATCAAATATGATAATTCTACTCCTTTTATTTTCTGTATTTCTTGTGTATCATGTGAGCTATGAAGCCTGTGTAAAGTCTATCAATATTTCCATATCAAAGTATCCTTCACAGTAGATTCTATTGCTCTTACATAGTGAACGGCGTCCATCGCTGTGTCTGTCGTAATAGCAGCCCTCAGATTCATACCCACGGCCTGTATCCTGTAAAACCAATACGACAATTAATGGATATTGCGTGCATTACGTTTCACCACAAGTGATTCATTTCTATAACACACAATGGATGTGACAAAACCGGAAATCTTCATTTCACTTTTTGCGTAAGTGCAATAAGGTTGTCACGGCAACTGGGTCAACAAGGTAAAGCGTGAAGTCCCTCACGGAGATACATTTTACCTTGTTGACCCAAATGCAACAAGGTGCTATTGGGTCAACAAGGTGCCGTGCATTATCTTTAATAGAGAATAGAAGGGTGTCTGGAATCCATTAAAAAACGAGTAAAGTAAATGGGGATATATAGATTGTATAATAGAGGTCATAGGCATAGGTAATATGCCTTCAGTGTACGATGGGACATGCTTGAGTCAGTCTATGAGGCTATCTACAGAGGTAGGTGACTTGTGCTGCCCTCTAAAGTGAACCTAGAAAAGCTCTTTGGTGGCATCATCTCATGGGGAGAAGAGGAACTAGACCTTCAGGAAAAAAATGGAATCTATAAATGAAAATAAAATGACTGCACCTTTCTGTTGTAATTTTCATATAGATAACTTTAGAATAGAATTTGGCTGCATCCCTGTCACTGTAAGGGTGTTAATTCACGTTAAGTAGCGTTGCTTTGTGATCTTTTTTGGTAACTACTGGAAAAATAACTTCCAAAAGAATTGTTAAAAAAAAAAAAAAAAAGAAATGAAAGATAAAACAAATATCCTATGACCTATATATCATTTTCAACTTGTTACATGCATATTTTCTAGGACATAGAACCATAAATGTAGAAATAGGACAGAAAACACTGATATTGAAAAGGCCCTTCAGAAAACGAGTTCAAGTAACCAATAGAGCCGTTAGGTGTAGATGAAGTAGATCTATGGTATAACTTGACTCGTTAATTACAACATTATTACACTAATGTAATGACTTGTGTTCGTCTGATTCTGGATACTAAATCAGTATAAATTGTACTTACGTAGTAGGATCCATTACGTGACTCTGCAGGCAGGGTACGAGACTTGGGGGCGAGTCCATAACCCGGTTTGGGAGCTGAAATATAAAAGAAAACTTTATAAAAAACATTTTATTTTATTTTACTATATGTACACCAAACACTGCCCATGCCCCCGATAGGAAGCTTACAATTCTTACTGCTATTGAGCTTCTAAGAAAACGTTTGTCTTCATTACAAGTACAACTTAACCCAACTTGACACATTTCCTTTACTAATTGATAAAGATTTAGTGGTTCATGATATGTACTTCGACTATTTCATCCATCTTTTAGTTTTTCTCTTTGCTCTTTACTTTTATTTATCTTATTTTCGGGCAAATGAGGTCCTCCTAAGTTGAGGTATGGAGATTTGATGCGAAGACCTACACCGGGCTCAAGTCAGGGTAGGCATGGTTGGACAGCCATCTCATATGTTAGTTTGAATTCAATGAAACTTATCCAACAACACTGTTAGTAAAAGAACATATCTCAAAAGACCAATAATAACTATGCGGCTGGGCCTCCATGGGGCATCAATATGTTATAATTCATATGGGGTGGGAATCACCAACTGATTTCAGCCATTAACAGCAGTGCAGAAGTAACTAACAACAACGCACTACAAATTCAATGTGTGCTTTCATACGATCATAAAGGGGAAAAAGTGCATGGATGAAACAAAATGAAAATGCTGATCACCCTAGGATGGAGGGGGGGGGGAACAAACATTTTAAGCGGTGTAGCATGTAAACCACTATAAATAAGGGTGGAGGGGACGGCGAGAAGATCTATTGTGGAATCGGAGGGGTCAAAATTGTTTCAATGCGCTTGCTTGAGAAATACACCAACTCTTGTTAAGAACTCCCAACTGTTTTCATATATATATATATATAGGTAGTGGATGCAGAAGACAAATGATGAGACCTTGGAGGTGTCCAGGAAATTTGAAGAAAATCATTGCACGAGTTACCATGACTGATCTAAATCAAGGAATCAAACAGCACAAGCAAAAATGGATACAAAGTCTATGGCGAAGAGACTGGGCACTTTGGGGTAGACTGAACGGGCAAGAGGATCACAAGGCTGAAATAAAGTAAGACTGAAGTGGACGAGTTTATATAATGGTCTACAGAACATTAATGCATCATACCCATTGTTTGTCACAATGCATGGATTCAGACCCAGCGAATATGACTCGCCAGGACCCAATTCACACATCATAACGACTCTTCGGGAGTGCCAATATCAACCTCGTAGGGTCTCCATGATGCATGGATGCAGCCCTTGCGAGTAGTCACCAGAGCTGCATTCATGCATCATGCCGACTAATGGGCATGGTGCATTTATGCACTACAGGTCCTTAAAGGGTTAAGGCTACAGTCAAACAGTCAGTATAGAACCACGCCGACCTGGCACAGTCCACACTGCCACATACAAGCCATTCTGGTCAACGTGCCGCGGGGGCACCATAACCAGTATAGTTACCTGGTGGGGCCGTTATGAGCGAGTGCGCTTTTTCATAATTCGGCTTTTCCACTTGTAAAAAGAAAGGTAACAGAAAGAAGCGATACAGAAACTATGAGTGACCAAACAAAGGACTGACAAAGGCAAGGGATGTTCACTGTGGGGAATTGGTGTTTGCGACTAACGGGAAGTGAAAAGCGCTGCACTAATAAACACAATACAATAATACTACTGGCAAATACTGAGAGGTTTAATTGACTTTATTTCAGCACAAAGTTCAGTGACTGTTTACCAAATATATGTATGTATACATATTCACTCTAAAATATCTGCAAGGTATATCACTCCAGATCATAATGCATCTATCCTACCTTCTTCTTTGTTCATGCGTTTGTTTTTTTCTCTCCATATCATCATGTACCGGAAAACGATTCCCCAACAGAAACTGTGCTTATGTTTCATATTCATAAAATAAAGATCCCTTTGCAAACTACCGGTACATTATATTTCATATGTGTTCTGCCATGCTATCACAGCTGTGTCATGACCACCAGTAACAATTTAAAGATCCACTATTGTACAACCTTATTGTTCCCTCAATTAATTTTCAATCTAGCCACTTTCTGTTGTTTTTTTTTTACCACCCCCCTCTCCTTTTATAACAATGAAAATGATGTTGATGTAGGAAATTAAATGAAACTACAAAATATGTTACAACTAGAAATGGACAACAGTCAGAAATATAGATAGTTTTGTATAGTTACCTGGGAAGTTGGAGATAGGTAATGTCGAGTTACGGTACTTTTTGGACCCTACCATGTTGTCATCCATGGAGTGGAGACGTGGCCGAGAGACATAGTCGAGATCTCGTGATGGTGCTAAAAGCATTAATTAACGAAGAATTTTATATTACGTACATATTTCAATTAAAGTCAGGTCCTACATAAATTTGAAATAGTAAATTGACCATCACTTGAGGAATACCATCGACATACTGTTTTTCTTCTAACAGAACTCTTTTTCCCCCCATTTCTTGGCTGACCGGGCATACAATACGTTCAGTTTCATTGTTGATATATCTGCTGACAATTAACTGTTCCTTACAGGCAAAGATAGGTGATTCGTATCTGGTCTTGTAGCTAGGTTCTCGCTTGGCTGATGGTGTTCGTGATGCACTGCGAGGATCAAGTATTGGGGCATGTTGTTTCTTTTTCACCAGGTCATGCAGGATCACCTGAATGTAAAGATAAACTCTCGTTTTATTTACTTTTCTGGAATTGCTCGCCTTTCCCACTTTGATTAAATCATAATATTTATTAGTACACTGCACCAAAGAAATAAGTATATCTATGGCCGTGAAGTAACTAAGTTGTTTTATGACAGGTGAAAACTAATATTTGCTTTAAATAAAAAAAAATCATTATCAGGAAAGCACAAAATAGAAAATTCCGAGAATATCTATGTTTGTTACAAATGTATACAAATGCAAAACAATGGAAGGAATTCTATCATAAACATCGAAATCCATTCTAGTGCATAATGTTGTAAAACTTACCCTGCCGACACCAGACTCGGGAATTTTGGAAAGTTCGTCTATTTCCTTCTGAATCTTTGGGTCAACATTTCCTTCATTCTCTTCATCTTCGTCGTCATCGTCCTCCTCCTGCTCGTTGTCAGACGTTGGCCGACTCCGTATGCGGTAGGTGTGTCGCACTGCAACAAAGTCAAACATTTTCTTATGGGGTCGACTTTTATTGTACACTTGCGTCAAGTCTATTGTATGCCCGTTTAACATAGTTTACTTGACGTAAACAGGTTTTTGGTTCCACATATTCTCAAAGGACAGGAGTTTGGTGTTAAGATGTTATGAATGATTAGAATACATTTTACAATTCGCAGATTCATCCACATTAAAAATTAATCTTGCAACTCAGACTGGGTAAGTTATTCAACCCTTTCATGGATTTATGCATTAATGCATCATAGATGCATGAATTCATGCATCATGCCGACACTAGGGGGTTGATACACCCTCAAGGGTCGGCAAAGCTTGACAGTATGAGAGATTTGTCAAATTATGACAGTATACAGTACATTTCAAGAAGTACTCACATAGTTCTGGGTAGGCGGCGGCAGCCGTGGGAGGAGCTGGGAAGTCTTCCCGCTCTATTGGCATTCTATAAGTACCCTCTGGTTTTTGGGCAGTTGGGAAGCGGGATAGACGGATAGCTTCCTCATTGTTCATTGGTGCAATGGCCTCCATTCTTCTTTTAGCCAGGACTTGATTTGCATCACCTAGTTATCACAGCAACAGGGCATTGGTCTCCAGGTTTTCAAATAAGGATGTGTTAGTTGTAGCATTCATTGGGACAGTCATCAGGTTAAGGTAGAAGGATGACAACTTCAAGGAACATCACTACTTTAATAGTGACACCTGTAATGCATTCTAACACCCCCACTGCTGATTTTCTGATTATTATTTTTTTTTGTGGCGATTAGATTCACATATACAATAAAGTGTTGCATAGGGGTAGATTTAACACAAGAGGGACGCGGAAAGGGCGAAAGGCTCTGAGAGATGGAGAGATATGTCAGAATGATTTAAAGAGAAGGGTAAATAGAGAGGACGATGTTTCATCTCAGGTCCATACAGGAAAAAGGACCTTTACATTCTTAATATATTGCAGCTTTTAAGAGAAAGAATGAAAAGCATTTTAGTATTTATGTTCACAAGAATTAATCACGACGTACAGTACCCATTGTTATCAACAAAATATAATTGAATATAACTTAACACCCAACAATGATATACAGTACAGATTACCCGAGGCAAATTTAAGAGTCGGGAGGGCAAATATTAATATCCATGACTCCAACCGTTCTGTCAATATTAAAAGTGCACACCTCATTCAACGGTTCCATAAAAAATGTCCAAGACCGTTACTCATATGCCGGTGCAGATACCAAGTTTACGAACAACAATCATCTTTGGTTACAGGAGGGGAAGTTTGGTCAGCGAAAAATAGCTAGGCCAGCGTTGATACAAAGACGATACTTTTCGTTTGCAAAGGGAAAATGCTTCTAGGACCCTGACTTTCAGTGTGCACATATAAACACAGAACATAATAGTTAACAAGATATATCGGAAGTACCTCCAAGCCAGCCCATACGATCTGCACTGAATAACCCAGCAACATCTCATGTTTTGCATAGGTACAACTTTTTTTATTTATTACTGTATTCCTTTTTTTAATCCTCTGCCCTTCATGATTTTATTTAACTGTTAATTTTTCCCCTGGGTGGCTACCTAGGTTATACTTGACTTCCTAGGGCCTGGATATCTAACAACTATACTCAAGTAAATACAACAATGACCTGGGGTATTTTCACCTTTAATTTGACATCAACCGTAACACGGTTGCTCCTTATAAATGGCAGCAAGTATATTCATTAAAAAACAACAAAGATCATCAATACTTATTATCATAGCCTCCCTTCATTTTCGATCAAGCCTATTTTGAATTTAGATATAGGCCTAGGGGTTGTCCAAGCAATGAAAAAAAAAATCTTTGGGGATGATGCTCGATTTATGCTGAGTAGATGGCTGAGACTGGTTTGGATGCGAGTTGGTACGGTAGTCGGGTGGAGAGTGCATGCTACATACCTAGTGCCGACATCATGCCTGTTGGAGTGCCACACGGTAAAAGCGGCCCACACACAGCGGTGGATGGACAGAGAGAGAGAGAGACAAAGGGAAAAATAAAGGGCAATCAGAATCACATAATCATCATCATCACAGAAATGAAATAATCAGAACAACTGTTTAGTATAAACAAGGATTGTAACATAAGTTAGAGATAACTGTATTTTCGATATACACCGCGTCCATTGGAGCGAGTTAATTCCACATCTAATTTTCCATTTTCTGTAAATCTAAACAGGTCTGAAATTGAATACGGCATGTAAACTAGGACCATGGCTCTCCTTTCGGCACTAGCAATACTCTCACTTAAAAACAATTTTAGGCTTTATCAATTCTGAACTTAAATTTCTTGTTCATGAGTAAAATGGAATTTAAAGACTAGTTTGCCGTATATAAGAGAGCATAGTCAAGAATGAGATTTTTGATTTTGAGGTAAGGCTGCATCAGGAGATGGGCATATTAAAAGACAAAAAAAGAACAATTCATCACATTTTTGCCCTTTTTTGATACGGAATTTCATAACTTTTTCTTATTCCACAATTGCCAATACCTGTGCAAAACTTTGTTTGCAAATGTGCTCGGAAATGAGGGGATATTTGCAGTTTGATCTTAAATGTACTTTGGAACAAATTTTCAGAAACAAACAGTGATGAATTCCACATTTCTTGTGTATAACCAATAAATTCTTACAAAATAGAAAGGGAGAGATTCTGTACTGCCTATACAGCTGCATTATAATATATAACTGCTGGGATGATGAGTAAACCAAGACACACACAACACTGCAAGTGCACCATGGTCATTGTAACACAACTTTCTCTATTAAATTATATGGAATAATGCGCAAAAATAAAAACATGAGTGAGCTCAGGTTGTTGGTGGCTTGCTTGTGGTTGTAAAAAAAATTGGTAAGAGAAATCAGTTTCCATGAGAGGACAGGGGTCTTGAATGGTGAGGTATAACAGATTAAATCACAGTTCTTCAGCTGAAATAAAAGGAGCCTTAATAAGGGAGAAGGTTGTCAAGTTATTCAGGTTCTAGGTAAATCAGTCAATGTCAATTTAATGATCTCAGGAGTCCTGATGATGGCATTCCACACATTCATTCAACATAGTACAAGATGTACTGAAAGCATACAATTAGAGATACATTCTTGAACTGAATGACTACAAATGCCCTGGTCTATGTCATACAAAAGCTGAACACTCTTTTTCATCATGCTTTGAACCATCAGAGCAGGGACCATTGGTATATGCCCCAATAGCGATAATTCGGGATCCCCCTGGCGCAGCCATATTGTCCGCTTAATTTGTTGAGACTTTACATATCCACACTGCCTAGCACTCCAGACCCAATTTATGTACTGAGATAAGTGCTGGAATTCAGTTTATGTCAGCACAGATGTGAGGATCAGGACTTCCCGATTTATCGCTATCGGACTCGGTTTGTTTTAACTCAATGTACACACTTGGTACATCTCACAGTTCTTTGTTTATCATATGTTAGACACAAGCGCAAGTACATAACTCTTTAATTCAATGGTGTCAGTCCAACTCAACTCATTTTGGCAATTAGATATTCATTCCCTATGCATTAGCAGTATAGTAATAGGAACAAGCTCCCTAATTGTTTTTAGACTTTGAGAATAAGGGAGTAGTCATTTTTAACTGAATAAGTGCTGGCAGATTTAGAAGACAATACCAAAAGATTTCCTCTCGGAGATCGGGGAGAAAGCGATCTAGTCTCTTATTATTGTAAGTCTGAAGGCCTGTAGATTATGGACAGGGAGTCTTTACAAATGCCCGACGACTCGTGTTCGAAAGATGACCACTCCCTGTTAGTTGTTTGTTTTGAGTAGGTTTTCATGTAATGGAGGAGGTCTAGTGTGCTAAGTTAGGTGAATGTATCCTGATTATGAGTCAGAAGAGGGCTATGATCAGTATGCACGGAGTAACCCAAACCATTCAAACTGCATTGTAACCTAGCACCTACCGGCCAGAAATACTGTGTTATGGAGGATGCAGAAATAGTAGAGCTTATAGAGAGAGCAATTATAATACTATATACCATGCAGAGTAGTGGTCCAACTATTGCATATATCTCATTTAAGCAACAAATCTTTTTACAGCTAGGAAATTATTCAGCTAGATTCAAAGTTCCATACCATTCATTTTCAATTAAGATCATTGTAACTATAGAATTGATTTTCAAAACTATTTACACATTATTTTCATCCATTTAAAAGAAAAAAAAATCCTACCATTGATGTGAACAAGAGTAGTGTGTATATCTATGAATGATCCTACAAAATTTGCATGACCACTACCAGCTAGTAAGTTGTAAGTACCATCCATAACCCAAGTCTTAACACTTATTCCTTTATGCTAATAGAGGCTGCCCATAGCAGTATATTATGGGAGTACAGGTATACAGAAATGGTGGTTCACCTGGGCTACTTGAGGCTTTACCAGCCTGTTTACGGTCTGAAAACAGATTGACACCGGTCATGTTTAAAAACCCCGTGAAGGTGGTCTGTGATGTATTGATGTAATGGTAGTAAGGAGTAGCCAGACGAGCATTTTATATGGATGACAAAGACTACATGGCATTATGGAGTGAAGAAATAAATCAATTGATCATCATTTGCCAACAATAACGTTGACCTAAACCAATAAATATGCTTTGCGATTTTAATCTATTTCATGTGGACTGCCTGATAGCGAAGGACATCATGAAGCTTCAAGGTTCATATTTGCGATATGAAGGCACAATGCATCAACAGCGAATAACTCGCTGAGGCTGCATTTTTACATCATGCCGACACCTCAGGGAGTGTAGTGACGCTAAAGTGTTGGCATGATGCATGAAATATTTTGGAGTCACACACCAATGTATCATGGCAAAAAAAGGGTATAGTGTGTGAACGCGCCATACTCTATGGGTTAAACATATTTGACAATAAGATAGAAACAGCAAGTCTGGAAGACGAAAACAGGAGGAAGTAGAGAAAAGGACTTGTTTGTACATTTACAGGGATTTAGGTAGAATAAAGATGTATTTTAGTTTTGTTTTAGTACCGAGTGTATTACTGGTGGTGCTCAAGTTGGGAGGTGCATGAACACTCAAGGGTTAGATGGTGTCAGTTTGAGTAGGTTGGATGGAAGACGGTCAACGGGTTGAGGGTTGGGAGTGATTGAATGATGAAACCAATGAGTACCGTAAGCTCCTGCTCCACCGCAGCTTATACGAGACACACAGGCCTCCAGCAGATTATAGAATCACCCAACACAAGGGTGGTGGCTTATAAGTGGTTATCTAGTACTATAGAAAATTATATTAAACTTATATTTTTCAAAGCTCAGATAGAGCTTACAGCTCTTTCCAAAGTTGGGGGTGCGGCTTATGTGTGAGTGCAGCTTTCATGTGGAAAATCAACATTTGCACACTCAGAGACAAGGGAATTTTGAGGGGCAATAGGCCTAATGGGGGTGATATGATAAGGGCTCAGATGGGGGGATACTTTTTTTTCTATTTTAGGGCAGAGGGTTCAGGTAAATAGAGTACAAAACAATCATTGGTGAAAGACAAAGGAATGGTGAAAATGACTGGATAGGTATCACTATTGACACATGAGTACACAGACCAAGTTTAACACTGGGACAGAACCTTAGACAGACTAACATTAATGTGAGTGCAGGTGCGACACTGGTCATTTTGAGAACAGTATTTAACAAGTTTACACTGAGGCGCTTAATGTAGCGTGACAAGTAATTTTTTTTTCACATCTAAATATAAATGCATGCAGCTTAAATCTTGCAACCAAGAGCAGCAATATGAAAATCCATCTCTTATTGATTACTTTTCCCTGCAACGGTCTGCGACGACACATTTACGAAAATCAATGTCAGAGGGAATGATATATGTAATATCAAAATATATCATTATGCTTTTAAACACAGTCACTGTAAGCCTGCCAGCGTGCCAATGTTGTATTAGAATGACAGCACACAATGTATCTGACACTAAAATATTCAGTCTTCTATCCCTAGTCTTCACAATTAACTTTTTTTTTCTCTAATTCAGACCCTTAAAAGAATACTTATGGTCATGAGCAAAGGATGTGATTAGGATACAACATGACACTAGCATGGCTAAAAATACTGATTTGTTTCAGTGTGCAATAATCATTTTAGTATCATTTACTCTTCATTCCAGTAGAAATCCTTATTTCAAACTTATTTGTAACAGAAGTGACATGATTTTTGGTAGTGTTCAAAAAGTGCATCATTAGTGTTGGATTTATTAGATGTGATTTTAATGTGACTCGGTCGGGTAAATATCGACTTGCAGTCGCTACATAACAAATCTCCAATTCAGCCATGTCAGAATTTAAAGATTCTCTTTAGGGCAACAAAAGACTTTGAGACTGAATATACATTACGGGTATCAAGGCATAAATAACTACATATTTTTCAGTTTTTACTTCAATAATTGTCCAAATTAGTAAATCTCATTATTTTGTTTGCTAAAAAGTTGTCTGACAGAGGGGGCAGGTGTATGTGTCGCTGCGGAGTCATTTTGTGAATTTTGTTAATTTTGGGTAAAATCTATACACGGTGACAATATAAACAGTTTGTTCACCTGGACTTGTCACTTGAGGGGGGCCTGGAGAAAAATTTGCACGACCATTTACAATTTGATTTAAGTTAATCAAATGGACTACTTGCATTTCAGTTGTAATACTCATTTAATATTTTTATCGACCCATCTTAGGGGGTGAGAAATATATACAGGGGAGAAATGTAATTCTCATTAAATGTAAAGCAGTATGTTCACAGCAGAAAATAGTATTTACACACTATCTTTTCATGTAGAAATACATATTTAGGTTATCACTTGACACTATCATGAAATATGGAATGTAAAAAAAAAAAATCAGGGGTAAAATCGAAGGAAGATATATACACTGTAGTTATATAAATTGCTAAAATAAACCTACTTGAGTTTTCTGTTGTCGATTCATTCGCAGGGCAGGTAAATGAAACAAAAAAGAAGCGTGTCCACCAATCATCATTCAGCATCACACATTCAGGCCAACCCAAAAAGCCATACTCTGACATCATACCATAGAAAAAAAAGAACGGAACGCTCTATCCGGCGTCCCCTTTTCGAATCTCAAACCATTGTGAGTAGCCATGCAGAGAGGAGATTCACCGTGCCAAGCAGGGACCATCCTCTCTGTATGGCACCTCATAATTTCACTCCTACTACTGTATGTGAGAATATGGCCAGACTATTAAGTCTCTAAGTTCTAATAATCATGAAAATACTCAAAACGATGCACATCTAATTGCAAGTCTTTTGCACATAATGCTCACGGTATATATAAGTTCTATGTTAAATATTACTAGGGTAGGAACATCTAGTTGAATCATGTGTGCTCCATTCATCTAAATCAACGTCTGTGCTCATATTATGGAATAAGTCTAACATATTAACATGTTATTAAATATAGTATAAGATGCCCTGTGCTAAATATAAACAGAGATTAGTTGGAAAAGACCAGTTATTAGGTCTTGGGGAAGGGCTAGGGTAGACCCACTAGGGGAACAGATATTTCAAAGAAGTTCAATTCAAGCAATTTGATTCATGAATAGTTGGATACTTAATGTGGGGAGATATGAATTTTTCTTTTTAGTCATACCTTATACAGAGGACCAATATGAATGTGTCTCAATTCAATGAGCACCAAACTGATTTTGAACTGTACATAATGGATTCTGGCATTACAACGTGTTTTCCCCCGGCGATACGATCTTTGACCAAATATTTTGAAGGGTTTAAAAAGACATGCATACATGAAGATAAAAGGGATAAATTCTACCAACTCAAGTTTGTTTTCTGTGTTGGTACATGCAGGGGTAAGGTGTCCTAGGTGGTGACAATTCATGTAAAACACTGGGGCGGGATGGTTAGGGTTTGGGATATTGGGCCGAGGCTTACCTTTCTTTATTGGCCGCATGAAGTCCCGTCTAACCTTTGTGTACGAAAAGTCATCTGAAAGGACAAACATAAACCATGTGAGTGAATATCGCGTGTGGTACATAGGGAAGTTATACTGTACGCACATGGCTAGGTGCACGCTGTGCCGGCAAATGGTGAATACCGCATTCGTTCTAATAAGCGCACATGTGTGGAAAATTAATTTTTAGATGCTCTAAGTGCACCCCCAAAAGCCTATAATCGTTGTTTTTGCCCTAAAAATCTTTATATTTACACTTCATTTAACACCAGGGTTCGGCCCAAAAAGATGGGTGTGCGCTTATTAGAGCATGCGCGCTTATTAGAATGAATATGGTAAGTGGCACAGACAGATGTGCCTAATGTCTTCAGATCGAACAGGTTTCTGGCACCTTTTGGAAATAAATGAAAATCATAAAAGAACCAACAAATCGCTGAATGAGTGCAGTGGTTATCACAGATGTGATACCTCTTTTTATTTTCTTGTGCAACAAGCTGTGTCACATTTATCTTATTCAAACTTACAAATTTAGTTTTACCATTTTCTCAAATACACTGTGTACAGTAACATATAAATGCATGTATTACATAACAAGAAAAGGTTGAAATCCTTAAGTTAAGATAACCCTCTAAGGACCGCATAATGCCTCCAGGTGCATCTGTCTTCATGATGCACCAATGCAGTGTTGGTGTCTACTCACCAGCACTGCATTGGTGCATTGTGATGCTTCAGGAGAGTATCAACCCTGTAGATTCGGTATAACGCATGAAGTCACAACAACTAATGGGTATGATACATTATGCGGCCCTTAAGCGGTCAATGTTCTACATCTTAATACAGAGTGGCATCAAAGCGGCAAGTTTGCATCTACTTTATCATGTGCAAATTTCCAAGGACTGTAGTCGTTAGATATGATAGAACATTATGCTGGCGAGTTAGTAAGATTGTAAGCGTCAAGCATGAGTGGAAAACAACTTGCCCCCTGCTTCTCCGGCTCCTGCAATATAAAGGGTATCTAAGCACGTGGGTAAGTCGGGTTCACATTGGTACGCAGCACCAAGGAAGTCATAGATTCTACATGGTTAACCGCTTTAGGATGACACATTCAAGGCATTATACTCTATTCATTGTCATGATGCACTGTTGTGGCTGCTTTGGTGTATCATGATGAGCATTCATAAGTGTATCAATCCCACAGCTTTAGATCAGTATGATGCATGATTGTAGCCGTGGGTACATTGATACATTATTGCAGACCAAATGGGATACTTGTACACCGCAGTACAAAGAGTTAACCATGAAGCGCTATACATCCTCCTTGACCTTTTTTTACAGTAACGTGAGTCGTTTGGGCTCGGACAGGTATCATCTTTTCTAACCAGGCACCTCAGAGTGGAACCACACATCCACCCAATACACAGAGGAAAATAAAATAAAGGGTCTTAAGAAACAGCATAGGGATAGTCATTAGTGCATAGTGAAACGATACGTTGATAAACTAGACCTCCGCTCTACTGCGGGATATCAGCGACACACTGGGGTGACCAAAGAAGGGGTAGTAGCATTATTAAGTGTTTCTCCCAAATAGCAAACTGTTAATGATATAGGGTTGAGAATGTGTGCATGGTTCTATATATATTACATACCTGGCCGATGGAAATGTGGCGACTTGGGCTGGCTAGAAGGATTTATTGAGGGTCCCTTGCGGTAGATACCGGTCTCATCAAGCGACTTCATGTAGGGTGTCTTGTAGAAGCGTCCGTAGTCCGGAGGCTGCCTTCCCTCATAGCTACTGGAGGAGTCCTGTATGGGCATTATGATATCAACAGTTATACACAACCACAAAAAATAACACTTTCTGACTCTTTACACAAAATCAAGTCGACCAGATTCAAATGTTATCAAAACCATCATTTGATGCTAAATCCAAAATACTGTATACTCCCTGTACATATTCGAGTCTAACTGGATAAACTTTGATAATATGCTGCATCTGTTCACATATAAAATATCTCATACGTCTTCCATGTACTAAAATAGCTTTCATGAAGAGGGAAATTTTTCTAGAATGTTATAGCCTTGACGGTTAGGTGAGGGTATAGAGGAAGGTATAGCGGGGTTTCGACACAGTACCTAGCCCCTCGGGGAAGCAATAAGTGTGCACCATTTTACCTTTTTTTGATTTTTTTTTTACAGTTTATCCTTCAGTATCTCTTGACATTCTTTAAAATAATTTACAAGTACAGGTAGTTCATGCCTGTTCTTAGATGACATAAATTTTTTTCTCTGCATTGAAATTTTCAAATTCAATCGCTGAGCGAACACAGTAACATGCCTGTTTAAGGATTCGTGTCCAATTTCAACTGTCATATTTTAATATAAACCATTGCGGTGGCCATCTCAAAGCTACGGAGCCCCTAAAAGGACATACCACAAATAATTTTTCCCCTGAAAAAACATTCTTGTGGGTACTGAAGAATTCTTGCGGGTACTAAAGAATTCTTGCGGGTACTGAAGAATTCTTGCGGGTACTGAACAATGTCTGTATGTACAAAAACAATTTTTCACTAGAAAAAAATATTCTTGCGGATACTGAACAATTCTTGCGGACACTGAACAATACCAAAAAGATTTTTTTCATGAAAAAAAATATTCCTGTGGGTACTGGAAGATTCCTGCGGATACTGGAAGATTCCTGCAGGTACTGGAAGATTCCTGCAGATACAGGAACATTTTTGCAGGTACACAAAGAGTTCTTGTGGGTGCACAAAGAATTCTTGTAGGTGCTAGAATTATCCTTGTGGGTGCTAGGATTATGCATTCACCTACCAAAAAGTCCTCTTTTTCCTTCAATAAAATCTTTCTTGTGCCAGCCAGAATTGTTCTTGTACCCGCAAGAATTGTTTGGTACCCGCAAGAATTGTTCAGTTTCCGCAAGAATTTCTCAGTTTCCGCACGAATTGCTCAGTATCCGCAAGAATTCCTCAGTTTCCGCAAGAATTGTTCAGTTTCCGCAAGAATTGTTCAGTTTCCGCAAGAATATTTTTTTTTGTGGAAATTTTATTTTTGGTATGTCCTATTAGGGGCTCCGTACAAAGCTTATGGCGTCTAATGACAAATGTCAAATAAATAAATCAGGCGAGTGCTCTTGTTGATTTTCAATCATACGCTGTTTAAAATCTTGGCACTGAATATAAGCAATGTACATGGCAGCTATTTATTATCATTTAACAGGTATGCAAGATGAATAAATAAAATGTGTAGGCACTCTTTTTTTAATCTATAGACCTCTTCAATTTAGAAGAAGTACCGATGATGGCACATGCTTGCTAATGTCTCATACTTAAAGCCCATACAGTTCATCAACTGCAGCGGATACAGCCTCTGCGTAGATTCCAAGCTAGATGAAACTTGCGTAGAAGAAACTGTACAGACTAACTATGAGTGACCACACCGGTCTGTCTAAATCTACATTGATACTGCTACCATAATCTTTACATCATTAGCCTTCTATGTAGGAACATCTTGTCATGTTGAAGCGAGCTCAGTGTGCACCTAATAACTAACTTTGGTTTGCTACTAAAAGCAGCTTTTAGTAGAAACACTTAATACTAAAACTCCTATTAGACACCCTTGCTTATAAAGATCATTAAGAACCTTTGAGTTAAATTAAAAGTACTTTATTCAAAGCAGTAAGCAGATCCTTTTAATAGACTTACCAGACTAAAACAGTCGATAAGAGCGACTTGTTCCAAAAATTCACGCCATATTCTGAAGTTTTGCTTTGTAATTATTTATTGACTAATAATAATTTGATACTGATTTAAGACTGAATTGTGTGATTTCATAAAGTGAGCCCCACCATTGGGGCCAGTTAAATGAAGAATTACATGATCTGTAATGTGCAGAGATGTCAGTATTTTGGCGAAACTCTGAAAATTATTTTTGGGCACTTCAAAAGTGGGGTTATACCCTAATCAGAGTGACAAATACCTTCAAAATTAATCACTTAGGGTTGGGTGTATCTTTAAGGATTATCAGAATTATAAAATATTCATTTTAAATTTTTTTCTTGTTATTTCTGTAGTAAAATCACCTTTGAAACTCTGAAATCAGAGAAAATCTGAAAGTCTGTCATCTCTGAATGTGAACTTCTCGAAAAACCATTCCGCAGAGTGATAATTTTGGCTAAACATGATGCACCACACAAAACAACAGGAGTAAGTTAATTCCTAACCCTGCTCGGTTGTACAAATAATTCAAAACTCATTCACCTCATCCAGGTTCACAAGAGGCAGTCTCGTGTCTACCCTTTTCGATTTAATGCCTTGGCAGGGTACAATATTTTAACCCTTTAAGTGCCTCATAGTGCTTTGATGGATAAGTGGCAATATGTCATCTTGATGCAAGAATGCAACTGCACAGGCTTGGTACTTTCTGAAGGGTTGATCTGCTCAGTCATCTACGAGTTATTCACCAGGGCTGCATTGTCAGTGGCAGATTTAGATAGAGGGGGGGGGGGGGTGTCGTCTGTTTATTAGTCTCTTTGAACAGTACATGTGTATACTGAAATTTAGCCGAAAATAAGAAAAGCGCCCCATCCTTTTTCCGAAAGAAGGGTGCGTACCCTACTTGTCAAATCCTAGATCTATTATTGATCGCCAGATCACGACAATAGATAATCATGGACTTTGAGGCATTATGTGGTCCTTAAAGGGTTAACAAAAGCTGCAGACATGCCTATACATGGCTTCATACATTCTGGATGTTGTTAAATATGTTATTTTGTGGTGTCGTTTCACGGCATACACAGTCGCTGCTGTTAATGACATTTATTGTAATGGTTATTTATGACATAAAGTAAATGCAGATGGAAAATAATAAAAAGACAGAATGGAAAGTGCAGAACTTAAATCTTAAAAGGAAGTGTGTGAACCAGGACATGCAGCTGCTCTTAATGAGTAGGTAGTAGTTCTAGAGTGTGGATTGGGTTGTCGGGGTGCATGCACAGCTAACACGCCAACCGACCAATCAACAGGGTCGTAGTATCCACACCCGGGGACTCGCGGCTTGCCTACTAGGGCAGCAAGCGGCGGGCTGCAAGTACTGACCCGCGATCTCTGAGAGGATCTGGAGTGCGTAGAATGCCCACCAGGACTCGGACTCCGATACTGCATCTGTTTATTATATATGGTGAACATCCGCTTTAGATAACCGCTTGACGGTGTTCAACTAAACTACAAGGATTTTTGAGGCCTTCTGTGTTGCCTTACTACACACAAATCTTTTATTTTTCAATTTTTTTTTCAAGATTTTCCCCTTGTCTTAACTTGAGCCTACCTTATTCTTCTTGCTCTAAGAGCTTATTTTTCACCCAATGTGTTCTAAAACAAGAAAGACTGTAAGTGCAACAACAGAAGATGCAATAGAGAAAATTTGTGCAATAGTTTCAGAATGTTTGTTTTACATCAGTGTATAGTGTGAAAAGTGAATAAAGAAACACATAAACACAACTTTGATATACAATTGTAATATGTGTTTATATTTTGATTTTGTATTGTTTTGGCATTGACTATTATATGGGTATTAATAATACTTGGTATTATCATCCTAGAGAAGCGATCATGGTTGCCTATGGACACACGAGAACTCACAATGCCTTATGTCTTGCATGCGGACTAATTTGATTAGATGGGGTGTCTTCATTTATCGGGCTTGTCGTTATCGTTAATGTGTCTAATGATGCAATCGCTATTACAGTTTTTCTGTGTTTAATAAGTATTGTCTTAAAATTTACCAATGCTGGGATTCACAATATAGATATATTTCAAATGGGAAACAGGCATGGATGGATTTACTTACAATCTGTTGGATGGGTGACAGCCTCTCTCGGTGACCAACTGAAACATACAAAGCTAGGATAAGTAAAATCTAAGTATGTAGTGCATGCAACACATTACATTTTATGCGTATGGTATTAATTACATATAGAGGTGATGCGCTTTCATTATAACTCACTACTGAACTGAATCCACAAATTGATATTGATCATCAAATATATAAGATAGCGGATTTGTGTCAACATCAACAAGTTTGCACTAGATATATTCTGGAATATAATTATCATGAGGTTCCCGAGAAACTTTTTATAAAGCAGCACTATGATGACTTCAACAAATTGTGTGACATCTGTTTGGACACCAGTCATACATTATGTGACACATTTCTCCACGCCTTTTCACGGAGTGCGACTGAGCCTAAATTCAACTATCTGATAATAACCAGGAAATAGATTTCGGCCACAGCAATTACATCACTTTTTCTGTTGGGTAATGAATAAGCACCTCGTAATGAATAAGCACCTCAGATACAGCGGTATGAAGCATAACTTAATCACTTCAAATAGACCTTGCATCTGTCCTATATTGTATTAGGGTTAGGGCTATTCAGCTCTCCGGGGTGCTTATTCAGGACAATGTGGAAATCTATTCCAGTTCAACGTTAACTGTGATCCGACAGTTGCGACCATGTAGCGACCTACCTTCCCCGTCGCCTTCGCGGTCAGAGTTGAGCTCTAAAGAGTCATCTAACATGTCTGGGAGTCAGGAGAGGATAGGGTCAGAGGCAGAGGTTAGTAGGCTGACAGGGGTTAGTGTAGCATCATTTATAGAGATATTTGTATTGTTAATAACTCATATATTATTGACAATCTGCTTATCTAATGTATATCAGCTACTTGTATACCTTATCTGAAATTTGAACTTTTACTCAAATGCTAAGATGAAATATTGCTCTTAGGTTGAATAGAAAGGAATTTTGTAACAATATTTTTAGATCAAATGTGCCTACTAAATACATATGGAAAATTTTGAATTATTCATATTTTAGGCTAAGTTTTGAAGAAGTGACAATGTGAAAATGTGCAAGGCATGAACAGCAGGAAAAAAACATGCACCCCCCTTTTTTGTGAATATCTAAAGCACAATATGCAATTTTACCTGTAATTTAGAGGCCGGTCAATGAGTGTATTCTACAAGAAAACTGTTGAAGACTCCCCCCTTTCCTTTTGTATAGGACACTTTCAAAGAATATACCCTGGTATTTCTGTTATCTCTCACTTGCCTCTTCCCATAATCTAAATTCTTAGGTTGAGAAGTCAACCAAAATGTGCGATGCAACTTTTCTGCATGTCTGTCAGTAAAAACCTTTCACCTTGATGGTGACATTGTGTTTAAACATATAGCGGCCATCCCATGCAAAGCCATTATAGTTGAAAAGTCACATAGAAGGTGGGGATTGAAGGAGTTGCAAAGTTGGGATTCAGATTTTTCAACATGTGAATGAGATGTGGGCCGTGTGCAAACTTCGGGAATAAAGCGGCATTCACACTAAAATAATGAGATCCTTGTCACTCGACCCTGAGTGAGAGTGTCGCTTTAACTTTGAAAAATCCAATTGAAGCTAAGCATCATCCTGTGGCCAATAAAAGCTGACATGTCTAAGGTTGGCTGATCTAACTAACATCAAAGAACTGCAAAGAAGGTATATCTCGGGACCGTTTGCACTGTATACTTAGTTTGACAAACATGTAGAAAGGATGTGGTAGAAGTGGTGTGCGCATCATCCAGTCTGCATGGTTGCTTCTATAAATCAGTGTTTATTTGGATATACATATAGGCAGTACACAATGATGAAGCTTAGGAAATGAGTTGATCTGTGTTGTATAGTGAAGGGAGTGAAGTTCCTAATTGATGGCAATGACTGGGGGTGGTTCTGACTAGAACAAGGCTTGAAGCATATGAAAAAGCATGCCTCATGCCAACTTATTAAAGACTGGAAAATGTATATATCAATTTTGATCTCCCTTTATCTGCTGCAGGGATGTGACTTACGCTCGGTGTCCGACATCCCCGAATCTCCCAGAGTCTCTATTGTTACATGCTGTGGAGCTCCTTTGGGAATGATGTCAAAATGAAGAAAGTATGTTTTGTGACTAGAGAAACCAGACAGAGAAGGAAATGCGAAGAGTTTGAGGTGAGGTGTATAAGCCTGAGGCAGAGACAGCTGCACCTATATTACTGTAGCACAGTATACAATAGCTGCCCATCTATAGATTCCCCAGTGGGCTACCAGACTGCGCAAATTTCCCACTTGGCGAATAGATGGCACCTAGGTAGAAGACTGAATTGATGGTTATGGCATAGGTGAAGGCCCACTAGTAAAGTCAGAGTGACTTTATCGGTACATTGTATTAGGTGGCTGGATGTGGGTGGGAGGGGCTTATGCATGATGTAGATGGTAATGTATACAGACTTAATATCACTTGGTCCATAAACTTTTTGGACAATAGGCTTCAGTTATAAACGTCAACAGGGAAGACACATTCTTGCTTGATAACTCCTGAAAAGCAACAAACATGGCATTTCAACAAAGTAATCCTTCATTGAGGGTTACAGTTCCAAGGTACCTACTTTGACTGTTCGGGGTTAATAGCTCATCGTCGAAAACTTCCATCGAGCTGTCCATGTATTTCGAATATTCATTGGAAAATCTGTCTCTCGAATAGTCATGGGAATATTTATCTAAAGAACACAAACAAACAACAATCAAACAGTCAAACAAACATAAACCAAGGCAAAACTGAATTGGGACACAAATCCTCACACAAATTACCACACCAGAAAAAGAATGTTGGCCTATGAATATCACTTTCAAAACAATATTTTTGAAATTAATCCTGAATAGAAAGCGAATTCCATAACCAACCTGTTTTAGGTGTGTGGTTTATCAATAATTTCATCTAATTATTTTCATGTGAACATTAGTTAAATGGAAGCAGAGATCTAGTCAAAATAATACTCTGTATCTACAGGTAATACACCTGATATAACAGTGGATTTGTTTAGTCAGGGAATCAACACAACCAAAATTAGGAGGCATGCAATATAAGGTTAAATTCTTAGCCTATTTGTTTTGTTCAGATGTAAGCATGTAAGTTTTAGGGACGAGGGGACAAATGAGATCATTTTCATGTATTTTTTTGGAAGTTAGGTTTCAGTGGTAGACTATGGTTAGTATCACCAGGAGTGCAATATTTCTTTTTTTTATCATTACCATTTCTAAGTGGTCTCATAACCATGAAGTCCACAGACATCCCCTCCTCACCCATTCCTTTACTGGTACACGTACCCTGGGATGGAGGTGGGAGTACCGTAATCTCCCGCGTATAAGATGCAGTGCACGTATAAGACACACCCCTAACTTGCCAATGGCTGTTTCGCGTATAAGACGCACCTCTTCAGGCTGAATTTTGTAAGATTAGTACATTTCTATAGTAAAAATACCCCATGTATAAGACGCACCCCAAACTCAAGGCAATTTACCTCCCACGTATAAGACCCAGCAGCATTTTGTTTGGCGTATAAGACGCGTCTTATACGCGGGAGATTACGGTACTAAATATATAGACATGTTTTACCAACTGTGACAAGTGCAGTCCATCAGAACTAGGAAAATTACAGATTGAGGAATTCTGTGTTGAAGTTTTTATGTTAACTTTCTTTCTAGCTTTTGTTAAATACTGTTAAGATATGACCACCCCAGGGATAGCAAGTACAAAGGGGGAGGGCTAACTACCGGTAGTGCTTGTTATCAGGGTGTGTGTGTGGGTATATTTTGGATGTGTTAGGCTGAGTCTGGGTAGGACTTACGGTATAGGAACGTGTGGGTTTTATTTGTGTATGTGTTAGACAGTCAGATTAGAATTTGTGGTATAGGGACTTGTAGGCATTATTTGGGTATATGTTTGATAGAGCCAGAGAATGGAATCAGGGGCAGATCTAGAGGAGTCCAAGGTGCCCCGAATCGTCTGTCATGTAGTTTTCTTGAGATTTCTTTTTTGTAAAGATATATGCCCCTTCTACTGTGCAGGATAACACTTTTTGATACTTTCAATTCGTGGTCCATCGGACCTGACCTTCCCAATTTTCCGGAGTCTGCCCCTAGACTTACTATTTGCGGGTTTCAAGCCGATTAGATGGGCAGGGGAATGGTACCTTCCTACATCTAGCCCGAGGCCTAGATCCTTGACTTACTGCCTAGGGGTAAGTCTAAGTGGGACTTACACTGTCAGGGGGGTTCACTCAATGTCTTAGCGGGAATAAGTTGGGAGAAGGTTAAGTCGAGTTCGAATGCGGATTACCATTCAGGGGTTAGCGGGTATTAGTGGGGGCGAAGTGCATAGACTCAGACTAGGACTTACTGGGAGTACCTTCTGATGATATGGAGATGGAGATTGGTGAAAGAGGACCATTCGTAAAATTTGTTCTCTGCCCTAAACACGTAATAAAATAGGAAATGTGAACAGGTAAACAACATCAACTTAACCTTTACAGGACAACGTGAATCAAAACAACCTAATATGCCATTATCATTATACTTGAATTCATAGGTATATTTCAACAGAATGAAATCATAAGATTCTTATGATATGACAAATACATAACTAAAATATAAGAGTCCAAGACAGAATGGTTTTCAGAGAGTGTACTGGGCAGAGATGCCACTCACTGGCCGACAAAAAACAGGAAAACTGGACTTAACATGATTTGATACAGAAATCTTAGAATCAAAACCAGGAATTCCTGGTAAACCAGGAAAAAGTGGCATCTCTGACTGGTATTACCATTATTAGATTATTTTGTAGTTACCCAAAATGTGAGGTTTAAACCCATAGATGGTTGTTCCTATGGCAGATGTAGTACCAAAAATAGTGTAGATATATCAAAGATTGACAATAAATAACACCACAATATCAAGAATTGCATGATAATATCAATAGCCACTCACTGTCGGTGGAGAGGTCAGAGCGGTCTGAGGCTGGGGAGCTGAGGGTGCCATCGAGCATGACGTTCTCTGCCCGTGCTGGTGTAGAGGTGACGGGGAGACCATTGTGTCCGCGGGACCCCGGCTCTCCCACCATACCACCAGCTGGGCCATTCGTAGCGGGGGCTTTGCTGCTCGCTGCTTCAGCCTCAAGACATTTGTTACACAGGTAATCCTTGCCATTAAATGTCACCTTGTCTCCTGGTCCAAACTTTTCGCTACAAATAAAATATACGAGTCTATGAAGCACTTGAGGTTATAAATATGTGCTTTTTTGTACCTTAAATTAAAGTCATTGGACTCAAAGACAGACTGAAAAGTCGTACCTTAAAGTTTTCATTAAAGATCATGGTTCATTCCTTCTCATATTTCTTGTACCTGATGTACCTTATTCCTATTTGGCTGCAAACCTATGTATTTTTTCTACACATACCAAGTTATTTATAAATGATCACTTACTTGCACTTGGTGCAGTGGAAGCAGTTTTGATGGTAGGTCTTGCCGAGCGCTGTGATCACTTCGCCTTCCACATATTTGCCGCATTCTGCGCACTTTGTGCCGTATAGCCTCTGGTAGCACTCGGAGCAGTAGTAATCCTCATTCTGTGAGTAGAAGCCGCCCGCCGACAGCTGCTTCTGGCACTCTGTTTGAGACCGATATTAATGTTGGGTGTCATTACATAGTTACAGGTTATTATCATGACACTGCGACCATCTCGCAGACTTTGAGCATTAACCCACTTTAACCTGTTTTAAGGATTCATTGTGCTGTAAAATATGCTAACTGCTCGTCAAGATGCATGAATGCGGGGTCCTGCATTGCATTGGCGCATCACAATGACCAAGATCATGAACCTGAAGGCATCATGCAGGCCTTAAGTGGTTAAAGAGCTACAGTACTGACAGAGGAGGATGATTTAACATGAGAATGAAGCAGGCTTAGAATCGCCACCCAGAGCTCTACCCAATTTCAGCCAGGGATGAAGGAGGATTTTCCTAGAGGGCGGTCTCCTTTTGGCTTTTCAATCTATTTCAGTGTATTCTCCCGAAATTTTCATAGGGCAATTCCAGCCTTGAGACCCCACCTCTTACAGCCCATGGATTAGATTGATTAGCAGTCTTAGCATGTTGCAGTTAGAGTGTGCAAAACAAATTCAAGTACCGGTAGCATTATCATTCCCAATACCTGGACTTTTTAAGCACATAGAGGGTATGATCCACTGAATATGACTTTTTCCACTAAATATGAAAAGCACTCACCTTTACATTTGAAGCATTTGACGTGAAAATATTTGTCACCTATGCGGACTGCTTGCCCTTTGCATGTCTTACGGCACACCGAGCACGGAATTTTTCCTGCAAAATATATGAAACATATAGGTTAATTTCCTTGTGAAATTGATATATGTAAAATTGTGAATCAATACTGGCTAGAGCTTAAACTCTGCTAGAAGTGAAGTTTATTTGTTGATTCAAAATACTTGGTGGTTCAAATTACAATGAGTTATCCTTTAAATTTCAAAACGTTCCCAGTTAAACAGGGCCACACCGGAGGAAGAAATTCCATCTAGACCGTAGATAATGGAATTCTCCTTGCATTACAAATCCCAGCCTGGCTTGCTTCCTGCAAGTGATGCCCCACTCACACTTAGATTGTGGCTCCCATCTACTATAGGCCTCTCCCGTTCAATATATATCAGCTTATCCATCGATCTCAGTTTTACTGAGTAATTTAGAGCAAGGTCAGACTGACTTCCTGGCTGGATTCTCAACCTGCTAAATGGGAAAACTAAGGCCTGAAGAAGAATAGTCCAAATGATATTTCGATCTACAGGGCAACCTGCTACTTCAGTACACTGGTGTTTACTTGACCCCTCAGTTATTACAAAAGTGAGTAATAGATGTTAAACGCCACTTCGACAGCTAAGGTCAAATTCATGGCGAGAAAACTACATTACACAATCTCACAGATGAGTGTGTTGGTGACGTGCATATGTACACCAGACACACCGAGGGGATAGTGAGTGAGTGAGTAATAGTGGTTTAACGCCATTTCGACAGCTAAGGTCATATTCATGGCGTGAACTACATTACACAATTTCACAGAGGAATGTGTCAGTGCCCGCACATATGTGCACCCGAGGGGATAGGAAAGAGGAGAAAGAGTCATAGATCTTCCCCTGCTATTTCTTAAATAAGCTTGTGAAGTCAATACATAAAAACGACCGACTGCACTCATACTGCTACTTTGTTAACAGAAACACTTACCAGGTTGTTTTTGGAACTATGTTACACATAGACATGATATGTGGAGTATGAGTACACAGTCAGTGCATGTTTGACTTGGCAGCTCTGGCATTTGGGAGCAAGTGCCCAGCACAGATAGGAGCCACACCCACCCGCCAGCACAGGTCTGACCCAGTACCACAGGCCTCCTATCAGCACAGACCCAGTAGAGGCCTCTTGTCAGCACAGACCCAGTATGATGTTCTACAGGCCTCCTATCAGCACAGACCCAGTATGCTGTTCCACAGGCCTCCTATCAGCACAGCCCCAGTACATGTACTACAGGCCTCCTATCAGCACAGTCCCAGTACTACAGGCCGCCTGTCACCACAGTCCCAGTCCCAGTACTACAGGCCTCCTGTCAGCACAGGCCCAGTACTACAGGCCGCCTGTCACCACAGTCCCAGTCCCAGTACTACAGGCCTCCTCTCAGCACAGGCCCAGTACTACAGGCCGCCTGTTAGTACAGCCCCAGTTCTATAGGCCGCCTGTTAGCACAGCCCCAGTTCTACATGCGTCCCCGCAGCACAGGCCCAGTTTGGTTTGGTTGATTTAACCTCCACTAATAGTACTTAAAAGTTATTCTGCTCCTCCATGCCCTCACATGAAGGTCCCCACTCCACAGGGAGAGCACAGGCCCAGTACTACAGACCTCCTGTCAGCACAGGCCCAGTACTACAGACATCCTGTCAGCACAGACCCTGTACTACAGGCCTTCTGTCAGCACAGACCCAGTAATATAGGCCTCCTGTCAGCACAGACCCAGTACTACAGGTCTCTTTTCAGCATTTTGACATGACATTTTATAAAAAAAAATTTCTTTCCTATATCATAAAGGCACATACCAGTATTACATATTACTTGGAACTGTCTGACGCTTTACAACGTACATCACAATTGATACAATTGTATGGTATTAAAGTTGTGTAGGTTCGTCTACAGTATGTGAGCAGCTAGCTCTCTGTGTGTATATGTATTTGGGGGGGGGGGGTGCCCCACTTAGACAGGAACTTCAGTACACTGATAACAAATACAAAGGGTGGAGTTTGCCGGTTCTACTTTGGATTAAACAGTTTAGACATTTAGGGCCTGCCCCATCATGGTATAGGATTACCCTTATCAAATCCACTGATTTTAGTTCACATCTGACTCATTTACCAAGTTTTTCAACATCAATTGAATTTGCTGCTACAGTTGGTGGTACATGTAGTGGATGAAATGTGGTTAGGCCACACCAAAAAAATAAGTTGGTCTCCGGATTTCTGTTTTGAAAAAATGGTGCGAGCGAACGAAATATATTTATTTATTTTTTTAAAGAAAATTTTGGCGTCCAATGGATTCCTTGCTGGAAAAGTGAGTGAGCGTAAAAAATTTATTTAAAAAAAATGGCCAAACATCACAAAAAGAAAACTTGTAGAAAGTGAAGCGAGCGAAATCCGTAGACGAGATTTTTTTTAAAGAAAAAAAATATTTGTATTTCCAAAAATATGGAGAGGGAAATCCATAGAACAACTTATTTTTTTGGTGTGGCCTTAGCTACAGGTCTGAGTAATGATGTGATGATGGGGGTGATGTACATTACCTGGTGCCAGAATCCATATCCTGGTACCTGATAAGGCCGTTTTATTCTAATAACTTGGATTACGGATCCGGGGACGAGATTTTAGGCAAAATCAAAAAAAGACCTTGCAGACCAGCAAATATCCATCATTGATCCACCCATCCGATATAAACTTGTCAAAAATAAACATTTTGTTGACTTAAAAGTTAGTTTGGTGACATATTACGGTCCTTTTTTTTCTTCTTTTTTTTTTTGCCCCTGGCTGATGGTCTTTTTGGACTTAGTTTTGGAACTTTTTTTTTATTTTTGCCCCTGACCGACCAAAATGTTGACTGAAAAAACCTGTAATCCAAGTTATTATAATAACACGGCCTAACTGACACTCTGCTTAATGCCTGTCTGGTTGATTCTCACCAGTTTGGCTAAACTTTGACAGAAAAATAAACTAGGTGAGGATGCCTCTATCACCTAAGGGGCCTCTTTTTTATACAGAATGTGCCTGGTTAACAACCTCCAGACAAAGTCCAGAAGAATAACGATTTACAGGCACCATGAGATAATTTTGTTACCGTATTGAGCATGAGGTAAACCTCCTGGAAACCCAGCACTTGTCAACCTTTACTTATTCATTCATATTTTCCCCATACATTTATGTCACAGGGTAATGCAAACCTTCTGGTCAAAGTCATGAAAATTAACCAAACACTTTAGACCTGAACAGAGTAAATCATGTAGAATATAGGCCATAGTGTAGAGTGAAGTGGTGAGTAGAGGCCAGACGCCTACCTGCATGCAGCGGGGTGGAAGTTTGCACAGGTGGTGCATCCGGCTGTTCTACCCAGTGTGCAGCCTGCCCTGCATGATACCGGCACATTATGTTATAGTAAGCTGGTCACCAGAAGGGATTCCCTGTGAACCCTGTGATGGGGTACCCTTTCTGTCTGTTTAATCATTATAACACACGGGGGGTGCTGCTGACATGACCCTCACCTGTGCTGCTGTTATCTAGTACAGACTGACCAGGTGGGACACGCCATTGGTAACCCTTTAATGACTGCTTTGTGCATGAAAACATTAAGGCCATTTGTCGCTTTATGCATGCTTGAAACATGGGCGAGTAACTCATCAGCACCGCATGCATCCACCAAAGGGGCCAAGATGCTCATGATGTAATGCAGTGCTTGTGAGTAACTAACCAGCACTATATTAGAGCATCATGGTGACACAGCGGTCTGGTATTTGAGGGTTATAGAGTAGGGTTGGGGAGCGGGGGGTCTGTGCCGGAGGAGGTGAATACCCAGGTAAAAGCAGGTGTGGTCCTTTTTATCTCAACACCTGGGTCATACAGCGATCGGGTTGTAGAGGGAGGGGGGATTAACTCGGTGAGTTGTGAGCAACTCAGGGAGGGGTAAACGGAAGTGGATCACCAGTGAACTAACCCTTCAAGGGCCGCATAATGCCTCTCAAAGTCTATAATGTTCATGGTCATGATGCACTGGTGTTGCAATGGAGAATCATGCCAACAACTGGGAAGTGCATCAGCCCGGGAGAGTCAGCATGATGCAGTGTAATATCATCCTGGTAAGTATCAAGATGGCCAGAGATCCAGAAATCATATTCACCATAAAGGGTTCAATTGAAATAGGATTTTCAGCAGGGTATGACCGCTGGATCCAGGATGTTGTTGCAGAAAATAAAAAGAGGGGCTAACACATTATTTCCGTTAAAGACAACTGGGTTAGTGGTGGGTTTCCACTTCCACTGCAACAAATTTGAGAAGGTCAGAGGCAACTGGAAGTTGGAGAAAAAAAAGGAGCACATACAAAGTGAGTGTGGCATGGTATGTTGCCATGGTAACATGGCCAGGTACACATACCGGCCGCCCACACTTTACACACAACAATCCTGGGTTTACAACGCAGATCCCACAGTGGTGTACTGTGATAATCCATACAAATCTACAGATCACAGTCCGGCCAAATTGGATCAATCTCTGGGGTTTATTAGATCAATCCTGCTGAGTAGTGAAGGGAAGTGGTGTGTAATGGGATCATCAGGGCTGCTGTTGTGGGTTGGTGGGGGGGGGGTACTGAGTGAGTGAGGGTGAAGTAACGCACTCCTGGTCTCACACTCAATAACACTCAGACGTGTGGTTTACTGGGCCAGGCCTTGACCTACTCCCTCCACCTACCCCTCTCCATAGACTTGGTTATGTCTCTGGTAATTAATAGAGATAAATATCATCAATTGTGCTCTTTGGTTAGCTTGGCCACTCTTTGGCACAAATGTAACTATATTTCCTGTTCCCTTCCAATCCTGATTTGGTCAAAGACAACTACTGTGTAAGAAGTGATGCCACTCCCTAGTCATCACAAGGAAGGCAATTTAAGATTTTGGCCAATTTTCAGCACAGAAGTACTGTAGGGGGAGAAGCATCTCTGTCCCAAATAGCTACAATCCCGGGGCTACAACCTATATGATCACATACCATATCGTCGTGTTTAAGCACCGGGTCTGAATGTGCGCCGGTCGCAAATAAGCACCCCGGAGGGACAGGTGTGATGACATATTTCTTACGCACTAAAACTAGATCCTGAATAAGTGCCTGACTTTTATGAACGCCAGGGAATTGAGGCTGCCAAATCAAAGACTGCTGGGGCGCTTGAACACACTGGTAAGAGTAGGTGAAATTTCAGGACCAAAACCAGTCCAACTGCTGCTCAGTTGTGCCGCCTAGTGAGCTGCTCGTGAGCCACTCCTCACTCACTCAGTCATGTAACTGGTCCCAGGCTGCTCGGTATACATCAACAAATCAGGCTCAACACTACACAAAACCTACTATGTTATATGGCCCTACTACGTCTTTCATTTGTCTGGCTTTCATCGTGCAAGGACGCTATTTAGTCTGATTCTAAGACAGGGATTGTCGTTCACAAAGGTTATTAACCAGGCATGGGGGAGTGTCGATGGGGACCAGAATTCAAAGGGAGGTGATAGTTACCTCATCACACAATTACTAATTTAGTTGATTGGACTATCTAAGGCAATCTTAACCTACATTTATACTTAAAGACTGAAGCGACCCTGTTTTGCATACAGTTTGAGAGTGAGCGGTGCAAATTGGGGTTCAGACCCTTTTAGGGGGCCAGTTAGGGTCAAAGTGCCACGCCCATTTGTTTGGACAGCTCCTCAACTGAACAAAATTCAACTGGACTCCAACTCTTACATTACTACTATTTAACACCCTCGTACAGACACCATCTAATCCATACACTCGTTGACATCCTTCTTATTACAGGTCTTAATACGATATTACATATTCTGTATCAGCCAGCTCCACTACTAAACCAAGATAACTTGGGGCATGACCCTCTTAGACACGACTATCCCCTCAATACCAGTACATTTCTACGTGAGGCGTTACACAGAAAGAGTGATCCGTGTGCACCATTGCAGACCATCTTTTCTCTTTGGCAGCTCTCACAAATGTAGATACTAGAGATAGTCTATCTGCCTACTCTGTAGCTACATTTAGCTGGATGTCAAGTTACATGACATACCTTAGATAAGATAGGCTGGCTGCCATCACATTTTTAACATTCCCTACCCAGGCACTGCAGCCAATTCATTTGGTATAAGGCTATACCTCCTGTAAGCCTGGGGATTAAGGTGAGGGTGGGGTTGGCTTAGGGGCCTACAGAACTAACTTAGGCTATATTATAGCCCCGGGATTATAGCTTACTGTTTTCTCGATCAACCTTGCAGCCCACATACTACTGGCACCTCAAAATTAAGGTTCATATTTGGTTATGGCCATATCTGGTAAGAAGTTGTCAGTGCTGCATATGCGCATTATGCCGATCGTTTGAGATCTTTAGGCATTTAGTATTAACTTAGTGCGCCCTAATAGGCCCCTGGGACAAAACATAGTAGCAGCAACTTGCTGTGGCATTCTTGAATAGTTCTACCCTGGTTGGTCTAACAGGATTTCCCCCAATATTTTCACACGTGGTTGGCCAGTGTTGTTACAGTGGGTCGTGGTAATATATGGTGGTATTAACTCTTTAAGGGCCTTATAATGTATGGTGGTATTAACTCTTTAAGGGCCTTATAATGTATGGTGGTGTTAACTCTTTAAGGGCCTTGTAATGTATGGTGGTGTTAACTCTTTAAGGGCCTTGTAATGTATGGTGGTGTTAACTCTTTAAGGGCCTTGTAATGTATGGTGGTGTTAACTCTTTAAGGGCCTTGTAATGTATGGTGGTGTTGACTCTTTAAGGGCCTTGTAATGTATGGTGGTGTTAACTCTTTAAGGGCCTTGTAATGTATGGTGGTGTTAACTCTTTAAGGGCCTTGTAATGTATGGTGGTGTTAACTCTTTAATGGCCTTGTAATGTATGAATTCATAGAGCACAATTATAGGCATGATCCATAAGTGCACCCTGAGCCCTTATGAATCTATCAATGGGACCCTCTGGGAGACATTAACCTAAGAAAGACTTGATGTTAAAGAAACGTGTATGCAACACTGACAAGTTGACTCACCTGGGCTGCATTTTAATATTCAAATCCACTAATGACTATGACAGAACTGGGTATTATGTTATGTGAATAACTTCTTCCCATAGAGATAGCATTGCAGGGCCGATCCGCACACCCCCAGTGGCGTAACGTGTGCCGATCCACCACAGCGGCCGATCCAGTACCGTAGCCTCGTTCTGGCTGCGTGTATACATTCAAAATGGCGGACCGGCGCTCGTGCGGTGAACTACGGTAACGGATTTTGCTAATTTTCAGTTAATTAAACCCTCTAAAAACATAAAATAAATATAAAACTAAACTCCCCTGGTGTCCTCGGTGGCCGATCAACTCCCTCGTGGTCGATCGGCCACCTTGTACACCACGGTCGTTTAGTTCTATCTATTTATGCATTAATGCACTACGTGTACCTGCAGTATGTGTACCTATAGGAGTTAATCTTCAGTACAGCCACCAACCACAGAACCACAACTCCCCACCCCCCCCCAAACAGCTGTTCCATACTTATACTGTTAATCACCAGACAAGTCATGTTGAGGCCGAGCCAAGCTCCTCAGTCTGTGGTAGCCTGGAATAGACTCAATACTGAGAACTGACACAGTGACAGGTTATCTAACATTCAGTAAAGTACCACGTTTAACAAGCCTCATTGCCACCCAATTTACTCTGATTTATGACTATAGGGGGGGGGGGGAGAAAGAAAACAAATATTTTACAATCTAAACCTGGTACTGATGGAGTGGGTTCTGTGCCCATAGAATAAATCAACCATTTTTTTTTTATTTGTTCATTTTTCTGTGTATAAACACCCGACATGATAATCATAACTTGGCCCAAATAATAATAAAAAAAAAATTCTCCAAATTTAATACCTGTAAACTATTTACGACTAAGGATACACATCAGTACCAGTCACGACGTGACAGTCATCATATGATAACACAGCTCACTGATCTTGAATTTAACCTTGGATGAATAAGGTCGTGACACCCAAAATTCGTTAAAACATGTGGTAAGCATCTGGAAACCGATCTGTATGTAGATAGGGGCGTTATATATGGTCAGAATATACCGATATATATATATATATTGTGGCGGAGACGGAGGGGCCGTTGGCGGAGCCGAAACCATCCTGGTGTGGGGGCGGCGAGGCCAGCGGTCCTGAAGTAACGCGGTTACGTCGGCAATAGTAGTCGGCGGAGGAGATCCTCCGACGCTGGCCTGCCGTAAAGCAGGCCGGGGTCAGAGTATCTGCCTATGTATAAATAAGGGAGTTGTTACTCCGATCAGTTAGTTCCGAGTTGCAGACAGAGAGGAGCAGAACTCTAAAAGGCTTACCTCCGGGTTAATATATACACGATACAAGACTTAGATGGTGTGGCGAGGACTGCCAGGAAATAAAAGACACTGAAGTCAAGCTGTCGGAGTTGTGTAATTCTTTATTAACCATAGAGTCGGAAAACGCTACAATATATATATATATATATATATATATATATATATATATATATATATATATATATATATATATCCAGTATGACCCCTGATATCATTATATAGCCCACACTTAGTTATGTTCTATATATTCATATATCCAGTATGACCCCTTATATCAGTTATACATAGCCCAGGTTCCTTGTACTTGTGCACCACCAAGATGGCTACAAAATGCAGATGGAGGCCTATTGTGTAGGGGCAGCAGTAGCGGCCAGCAGGCCATGCTGACCCCACCAGCGGTTAACCCTGTAAACGCTGTATGGAGCGTAAATGCATTATGCCTCTTGTTCGTCATGATACACGTAGTACAGCCTTGGCATGTAACTCACTAGGCTGCATTCATGCATCATGTAAACCCTATGGGGTTGATACACTCCTACATAGCCGGCATGATGCACCCATCGAGTGCAAGCGAGTAGACTCTCTTGAACCGCATCAGTGTATCATGCCGAAGAAGGAATGTGAATATGGTAGCATCTTGCCCTTGAGGGGTCAAATAGGCGCATTTTGTTACAATATTTATCCTACATCTAGCCGCCACTGGCTTGAATTGTGCCAGTAGAGCGACTATTATTCTACATTATACTAACCGCCTGTAACTGGCTGCACCCTGCACTAGCACCACTATACTAGATACAGAACCAGGGGTAGATGGCTCAAGTCTGACGCTTTAACGGCCGCATAATGTAATACTGCATTACATTTATTTTCTGATTTGAAACATGAATGCAGCCCTGGTGAGATTACTCACCCAGGATGCATTCATGCATCATAATAAAACTTTGGGTGTGAATCAAGCCCCGTAGGATCAAAATGAGTATGAATGTAGCCCTGGCGAGTAACTCACCAGGGCTACACTCATGTATCATGGTGACAAAGGGGCATAATGCAATAAAGCGTTGTATTCCCCTCAGTGGTCTAGATACAACCAGTGGTGTAGTGATGAATTATATATGGGAGCATGTCATGGTCGTGATAACAGGGGGAAATGGCATTTACTGTCATCTATGATTAATCCCTATCATGTAAGGTATATTCTACACCATGACATTACACAGCGGGTAAAAGGCCTGCTGAAAAGGCAAATAAATAGCATGGTTTAATCTATAGATTGTGTTTCATTCATACTATCCACACAATAGCCATAGTCACATTCCTGCTGGGTATGGTTTCACCATGAGCAGAGTTCAGGGAAATGGTGGGAAATGGTTATATTCACTAACCTATGAACATCATTTTCCACATCTATGGACAATAAGGGTGGAGCTGTCTTCAATGTCTACCGCTGGTGGGCGTGGGGAATAAAACCACCTGAGGCATATAATTGCAACACTCGATTCCCCCCCCCCTTTTTTTTTTTTTTTTTTTCAAATTCACTTTGTTCAATTCAGAGTTTCACATTGCACTGTAATCAATTTGTGCATTTATACATCCATGATGATGTCAGAAGAGGTTACCATGGCGCGAAATCGAGGTGTGGTCTGACTTTGAAATCATCAACATTCACCATGGTATAGCACAGGGAAGGCTGGAGAGCCTGCCGGAGAGCCATCCGCTTCTCATAAAGAATCATTTAACCTGATTAACATCGACTATTCCATATCATATATATGATGAGTGAGTGAGTAATAGATGTTTAACGCCATTTCGACAGCTAAGGTCATATTCATGGCAAGAACGACATTACACAATTTCACAGAGGAATGTGTCAGTGCCCGCGCATATGTGCACCACACACATCCTGAGGGGATAGGAAGATCAGAAGTATACCCTTTTAAGTGGGTTAGGGAAGCCCGTATATATGATGACATTCAATTAGACATTATCTTATACAGTAGGATTACATCATGTTATTCCACAGTTATCACATTTCAGAACGATTTTGGGTGCCCAAACTGGATAATCTGAGTGTTTTTATCACAGGATAGAGGCACTGAGAGATGACACTTTAATATTGACAGTGTTCTTTTTCTATACTGTTCTTATATATGCCAGCAACAATGACGTAGCTTTGACAGTGGTTCATACTAAAAAAGCTCAGCATTGCCTGGGATCGATCCAGGGACCTTCTGATATAAAGTTCTGCATCTTCTGCATCTTATCCATTAGGTCATGGGGCTGGACAATAGTGTTGGGTTAGATGAGTCATATGTCTGCATTCTGATGCATTCTAATGCATCTTAAAGGTGCAGACAGTGGTGTAAATGCAATGTGTGATGATTATGCTTGCACTAGTGCCTTTTAGGTACTTGATAGAGGCACTAGTGCAAGCAAAAATCATCATATATTACATTCATATTGTGGTGCCATTTGCGATCACCATACATTGTGTAAACATCCCCTACAATGTATACTACGTTGGAGGGAACCTATCGGTAATCCAAACCTCTTACATCACCATAACCATGACATAATGATTAAGGAGTCTCGTGGTTTTCAGGTAAGTCCATGTCTCCACTGTCCATGTCAGCAGGCCCATATGGGTCATCATGACAAACTTAACAGCTTGCCTCGTGAGTGATTTTCCCTAGTTTTCTCAGACCCGTCTCAGACTCTTCAGTCTTTATGAGGAAAGAAAAACACCGGCCACAGCAGTAAACAAATGGAATTCTTTGTTCTAGTGGATCTATAAGCATTCTGCGTGTATTTTGGACATTCCGCATGGCGAGTCAGTCTGATTAAGTCCCCCCCCCCCCTGCTCTTTCTTTTTTCAGACCACTAGATATTACTTTTGTAATGCCCTCCAGATGTTATGGTAGTCAGTGTGGCTCCAGTGGACCTGACAACCAGCTGCCCTTTAAATACACTCAAGACCTTTACACTAGATATATAGCGATGACTCATAACTTGTATAGTTGCAGAAGGGGCGATTTAATTCTGACCTCCTTAGAGGGTTGTATAGATCGTACTTGTGCACTATTATGCTACTATCATAGTTCCTCACTACCATATTTGGGAGTCAAGGAGGATCCCAGGGGTCATGGGGTCATACTAATACAGACTGGAGATAATGATGCCTGATCCAGGTCTAAGTCCTTGTCACAATGAGCCCCACGTCCCAAATAAACATGGTCAGAGCCACATATACATAGACCTGCTACCGTCCTACACTGGTCAGCGGACTTTGTATCTATAGCTCTGTAAGGATAGGACATCATATTAATGATAATTCTGGTACTAAATACTGATATCATGCAACTGACGACATGATGCTGATCGTGGGAGCTCATAGATTCTTAAATAGTTGAAATTATGTAAAGGCGAGTTGGTCGCCAGCGGAGCGTTGGTACATGGATCGATCATGATGGTGAAAGAATAGGGCGGCTGAGGCATCATGGTGTCACTTTAAGTACCTGTGCAGATGGCTTTAACATAGTTTGGCTCAGCCGTCTCTGCTGTAAGCTGCACTTTGGCATTGTTACAAGTTAGCCTGCTCAATGTCATTGTGTAGCTTCTAATTGTGAACCAGACTCCAAGTCATGTAGGCTGATAGAATCTCTAATACAGACTACAAAAAAAGAAGCATGGTATAAATCTCTGTATGAACTGAAGGATATTAAAACCAGTAGTCAGATTACTTAACTAACATGGATTTGTAAACTGGTCCATTAAAATTCTATCGCCTACATTTATCACACTTATTTTTACTTAGATTTGAAACTTTTGAGCTCATTAGTAACTCTATCCACGATAGACATCCAGAATAGGCTCAGAGTTCACATGATATCAATACCGTACATGACCGATTTACGTTCAGAGTATGCTTCAACATAGGGAAACTAAGAGTTTATCTACTTTATCAATGACTGAATACCAGGTAGTTTATTTGATTACCAATATCGGTAATATTCGGTTTGTTCGATCTAGCTAAAATACACCTGAAAAGAGGGTCAGGATTTTGTATGTGCTTTAAATAGAGAGAATACGGTACCCATTTCCACGAACTGACAAACACATCTACCGGCGTGTTTAGCCTGTATGGATCTGTTACAAAGTACAGTTATCAATATCAGCGGTTGGAATTGAGCAAAAACCATTATGATTTGTGGCTGTCTAGTTCTAACTGATAACTTATGTTGTAATATTTTCTTCTTTCTCCGTGTCTTATATCTAAGTGTTAGTTGATATTGGAGACAACAGAATTGAAGATTGTAGAGAGTCTACAGCTCACTCAATGCAGAACCCAGTACTTTACATTTTTATTTCATGATGGATATGACAAACTCTATGAATATTTTTAAAATATGTGACCCATCCTATCAAAATGCTATACAAATACAAAACCTATAGCCACGTCTTTCGGGCATTTGGGGCTTAAATTCACTTTAGGAAGCAATGATTCTAAAAGACATCTTCCCATTATGTTAGGAAAATGCTAAAATGTCAATTTTGAAAAATTTGATACTTTTATCACTATCCAACTTGTAAGGGCCATATCTAGGCTTCTTAATGTGCGACTGCAGTACCGGTTTGTCAGGATGGGACATATATGAGAAGACTCAAGAGTCAACTTGTCAATTACTATATTTCACATGATACTTGTCAATTACCATATTTCACATGATAAGCATAGTACTGTACCATCCGGTAAGTGCACACCTCTTTTCGGTATCTTTTAATTTGAATATGCACATAAGCTGGGTTGGGCTCAGAATACTCGTTAATGTACACTTCGCACTTACTGTAAAGCCCCGCGTATAAGTCACACACCTTGCCATTCCTTACTTCAATAGTCTACATATTCAAACATTAGCGTATAAGTCACACCCTGACTTTGAGGGAATGGCAAAAGCTGCACCTGTGCCTGAAAACATTGCCATTCCTTACTTCAATAGTCTACATATTCAAACACTAGCATATAAGCCACACTCTGAGTTCAGGAACATCATAAGCTGCATCGCGGGTCTGAAAAGTCTCGACTTGTACACCTAGTGTTTTGCTGTAGTACATAGAATATGCAGTCCTATAGACCCTTGGAAACCTCTGTCAGCCTACTGAAGGGCCATCTATTATACTGAATACAGGTCATCCTTTTACAAACCTATCCCTTTTATACTCTGACCACTTCACATCATACAAACTGTCTACTCGTCTATTTTTGTCCAAGGGCCTTGCCAAGGGTATATCAGCCATTTGGGGCCTTCCATATAAGGCTTTTTCAAGCACATCCGTGTTTTACCTACCGGGTAATATAAAGTCCCCAACCCTGTCTTTGGGGCTTTTCTGATCTAGAAAAGGATCGGGCTTTCATAACTATCAAGGAGAGTGTAACTATTAGACTCTAAAATCAGTGGTGAATCCAGGATTTGGAAAAGGAGGGGGCGCAGCTCAAAAGGATGGGGCGCACCCCCTATTTTAGAGCAAATCTTAGGGTCCAAAATATGTCATTAAACTTTCAAGTACTGGGGAAAATAGGAGTGTGCGCGTCCCCCTCTAAATCCGCCACTGAAAATCCCATTGAATAAACTTAATATGTGCCCAAAGTGTTTACTAGAATACCGGATGTCCTTTTGTTGTCTTCAATCATTGCTGCATTTATGCATCATGCCGAGTGACGGTACATGGTTAACATGATGCACCAATGCAGCATGCGAGTCGATCGCCAGCAGACTATCAGTGCATCATGGCATTATGTTGCCATTTTGTCTACTACCGTAATCTCCCGCGTAGAAGACGGGCTGAAATTTGTAAGATTAGTACATGTCTATAGAAAAATTACCCCTCGTATAAGACGCCCCCCCAACTTGAGAGAAAGCTATAAGACTCCCCAGCATTTTGTTTGGCGTAGAGGACGCGTCTTATACGCGGGAGTTTACGGTATAATGCAAAAGAGGGTTAAACCTCCCCTCTCCCTTGGTACCAAACGCTTTTTGCATGTTCGCTTGTTCGCTATGGGAACATCAAACACGCACACATGTTACAATGGCATGTGGACATTCAGCGTGATTACACAAAGGACAAATTGTACAAAAGCTGAGGGACGACCTATATTTACAAGTCCTTGCCTCTCAATGCCTCATTTTGTTAAGCTCCAGGTCAGAGGAGATAAACATACCGTAAAGGCTCGTTTAAGATAAACGCAGGTAAAATAATGTGAATTGAAGCTGTAATCCAGACTCTGGGAGGACTCCCCAACAATAAAGCCGCACCTAGGCCTCCAGGCTAGGGATTGATTGATTGTCATTCATTAGCAAATTCGATAGGTTGATTACCGTGTATACTAACTTAACCTGCTCCCCATCACCCTCTGGTTTGTATATATACAGCGGCTTGCATGCGAGAGTTTACGGTATAGTGCCAACAGTCTAATCATGTTATGCCTGGGTGCACTACTACCCCTTCCCCCTGCCCTTTGCCATCTCCCCACTCAAAGTCTTCTACTCTGGTTGCTGAACACAGAAAGGCTCAGGTAACTACAATGCACTTATCTAGGAGACATTAATACCTGGAAAGAATGCTGGTCTTTGAAGAATGGGAGGGGCCCAGTGAAATGCAGCCATCAAGTAAAGAGAGTGCGTCTGTCAGGTTTGCTCTGATTGGAGTATTACTGGAAAATAATACGCTGAACACATATCTCAAGTGTATGACGCACCTGAACTGTCTGACGACCCTAACGAGGCTAATACTCATGCAAATTTCGAAAACTTAATATTTAATCCATAATTGCCCATCATGTCTACCTAAGCCACCAACTGATCATATATTATTACCAGTGGTAATATTGTGCCATTAAATTAGCAGTGGAACCCAGTGTAACTACGATCGTGAAGGGGCCGTGGATCTAGGTGAAGCAGAAAACTAACGCCCCCCCCCTTTCCATGCTACTACTGCTGCCATAGTGTGTGCACCTGTCAGTGGTTATATACGCCCCCCCCCCTCGAAAAAAATCATCCATTATTATGTACACAGTGTGTCTCCTGTCCACGTAATAACTGCTGCACACTGCACCAGCTGTATGCAGACTCTACAACATGGCACCAGCCATACAGAATGGAGCATCCAAACCTCAGCCCAGTAAGGGCTAAGTGATGCATCCGAGCTCATGTGTATTTGTTGTCATGATACACCGATGCAGTAATATTGAGTCTAGTCGCCTTTGAACATCACCTAGCCGACCCTTTGGGCGAGTATTCGGGTCGCCTCGAAGCAGTCATATAGCCCAAAGGCCTGATGAGTTACTCGACAGGACTGCATTCATACATCATCATCAAGTCAAGACTAACAGGAGGGCAAGCATCCTGCGAGGATGATCCTTTCTCTGTGGCCACTCAGATGTGATGTGGCCCTGAGTGCACAGCATTAATACAACCCTCTGTATGACCACTTACAAGAGTCAGTATAACTGTAAAACAATGACATATTGAACCAAGCTCAAGGCTAAGTCAATAGATCAAGTGCTGCTCAACAGCACTGAATGTTGTAGAGCGCTGTCCAAAGCCAATTCATCAAGTACCATGTGGGAAACAATGATACATCAGGCTGGAGGTATGAGGTTGTTAACCTTTTAAGGGTCAAATAGTGCATGGCCATTGGTTGTCATGATGCATGAATGCAGCCCTGGTAAGTCTACTCGCCAGTGCTGCATTATGCTTCATGCCAACGCTATGGGTCCAAGAGGGTCAGCAAGAGGCCCCATGAATGTAGTGGTGGTAAGTACCCTGGTAGACTCACAAGGACAGCACTGGTGCATCATGACAGCCAATGGAACAAGAACCTGGAGGCATTATGTGGCCCTTAGGCTTAGTTAGTTTTAAAGGTCAATTTAATTTATATCAACAGAGATATACATACGTACTATTTGTTCCTGACATCAGGTTTCTGATGTATGATCAGTTACTACGTATAATGGATCATGCCACTGTAGAGGTCCCATTGTCCTAAATATTTGTATAATTTGCACACACATTTATCATGTCCTAGCCATTTATCAAATGCTCCTTTTGCCTCGAAACTAGAGGCCCGCACATTTCATATTCAATTCTCTTATTCCAGCTATGACTCTTCATGTGTTGTTTATGCCAACGACCCATGCCAAAACTCCAGGATAACAGAAGACTTGGCAAAGCTGATCCATCTATTTGTGTCTACCTGACAGTAACTTGACACCAATGTCACCCAGTGACACCCATTCCCCAATACTTCACAACCCCAAAGTGTAAACTAAACTATTTGTCAGTGGCCACCATAGGCTGCAGCTGCAGCTGGCAGTACAGAGGTGCCATGTCATTGTGAAACATGGGCAAGTTAAATATGTTTAAGGTTAGTAAAGTGATAAAATCTAAAATCACTAAGTATGGTCATTATTCGACATAATGCATGATGAATTCAGCCCTGGCGAGCAACTCGAAAGGTCGGACTATTCATATTTTAAGACCGACAGACACTATAGCCAGATTGATACACTCCCAAAGGTGCTTATTTTTTTCCTTCTTAGATGTGTTGACAGCCACTGCTTAGTGGGATCTGTACTGCAGTCAGTACCATACTGAACATACCCGGACGATAAGGCAGTGGACACTCATGATATCAGTGGTGACTACCATATCAACTGTTTTGTAACTCCATGTACAGTTGTCACTGTAAAACCACTCACTTTTTACACTGTTTAGGCAGTTACCTATCAGTCACCCACTGCCTCTCTACTGAAATAACCTCTCCCTACAGTGACACTTCAGTGACTGACTGCATTTCAACTGAAGTACTGTATGAGATTTTAAAGAACACTGCTACAACACTCTTCACTCCACTACTAAATCAGTGGTCAACTCTAACAAAACTGGGGTGGCTCTGGGGTTCGCTGAGACGTTCTGTACTCATATCTTGCACACATCGGTATTAGATAATATAGTTTCTATATAAATTTAGGCTTGTTTTTCTGAAACACAATAATAAAATTGATAGAATCCAAGGGCATTTCAATCTTTTCCATGTTGTCACAATTATTAGTGCATTATGATTGTTCATGTTCTTAATGTGAAACTGGTTATTTTATTTACGATGATTGATATATTGGTATATAATAACAATCATGTGCTCTCAGTCCTTTTTGACCTTGGGATAACCAATGTCTCCAAAACTATATGAGGCATAGACACCCTTCTGCCAGCCAGGGGATGTAGCTGAGGGGTCTAAGGTGCTGGGCAGTAAGCAGGAGGAGGCAGGTTCAAACCCTGCCAGGGGCAGAAAACGTTCTCACCACTAAGAAGGATAGCACTGGAAGAATGCTAGCTCTTTTACCACTGCCTTCTGCCCCCTGCAGTCACAATGATCAGGATGCACTGATGGGCTGCTTTTCCACTGCTACCTCATTTACATATTTCGGACAGGCTGTTGTATGACTGCCCCTCCACTCCCCTCACACTGCTGAGGGACTCTATTGTGACTCCATTTAACCCATAGTTTGATGGCAGTGAGGGTGTAGTGCCAACTGCAGAATGACTTCATATTCAATGCAGTATAACTGGGAACTACACTCTTTTACCACTCAGGGACCACTCCTGGTATACCCTGCTTCTTAACTGCTTACTCACTACTTTCCCACTGTATTCTGTCCCGGGTAGCCCCGAATGCCCATGATTAACAAATGATTAGAACCTGTAGTGTTATCAAGCTTTACTACTTGATGGTATTAAAGCATCCATCTGCATCCTCCGGGGGTTGCTCACTCTTTGATGGTCAGTACCAACTGCGAAACTACAACCCCTCTTTTTCAGTCATTTCACAGCCCCCTGGAATGCAGCTCAACATTTACAGCAAGCCTGACAACAACCAACCTTTTTGGGACCCTCGTCCATGTAAATTATGGTTTTTGGTTACTAGTATGGTATTTTGGAATTTCACAGCCTTGGATGATTATAAGCAATATTTATTCTTTTGATATCATACAAGCTATAGCAGGAATTAAAAGCAGGTATAGAAAAAATGCTCTTATCCTACAATATAATTCTTATGGGTGAGGATGAACATCTAGAATGCATTTAGAAAAGTTAGGATCTGCCCTTTAGGCAAGGATATATCATACAATACAACAGTACTGCTCAAAATCCAGCCCCAGATTCCCTGCATAGCTTTCTTGGAAGTTAATGATGTGTCTTATACATGAGTGTGCCTTATATACAAGGTTTTACAGTATGTTCATCATGTCAACAAGAGGGAATGTGAAATGCACTGAGGCACATGGAGTAGAGAGATAGGTCTCACTCTACACATGCCAGGGGATGAATCATCACATTTAGAGCCACTAGATTTACTGGAAGCACACATGTACATATGATAGGGGCGCTGGGTCAATCTATAATGCCATCAGGCAGGTACAAATACATACTGGTGGTAATAGGTGTATGTGTCTGAGTGGCAGCTGGCTGTATATGGTGTCATATACAGTGTGGTTTTGCAGAGAGTACTATTATACCCCCTCCCACTCCAACACACACATATACAAAAGGTATGAATACATGTTTAGGTCTGGATCCTCCCAAACCCCTGAATCTCGTGGTGACCCTGCAACACACCGCATTTCCAGATTTATCTTCACGACTGCACCTGCCCATGTGGTTGATATCTTTGTCTTGAATAACCCTGGCGCATATAGCTTTGGAGGGGTGATTATCCCAGGCCCTTATACAAGTCAGACGCTTAACATTCATGATCTGATTTAAGTGCTTACGAGATATGTCAACACCCGCTATCCCCCACACTTATTGACACCAGCCCTTATTCAAACCCTAGTGTTCAAATGCGACAATATATTGTAATAGAAAATACTGTTTATCTAGCCACCTATCCTTGCGTTTTAGCAGTGTTTAAAAATAGCATTCTGCACATTTTGCTAAGGCTTGTTAATCCCAGATGGATATTGGCTGACGTCTCTCACTGTATAGAGGCGGACTAAGTCCATGTTGGCAGTAATCCCTACAGCTATACCTATACACAGATTCATATTGGACAATGCTTCTTTGTAGGTAAGGGACAACTCATTTTGGGCTGGGTGGGGGAGGAGGTACGTATTTGGAATTTCTCACAACAAGTTTGGCCCCGCTGTTCTAATTGTTGAAAATTTGTCCCGCATCCGAAAAGATCCCTCAATAGTGTTACAAGTTTTGTCCAACTGACATGTGACTCAAATTACCCACCCCATATATATATATATATATATATATATATATATATATATATATATATATATATATATATATATATATATATATATATGTACAGGGATGTAAGTCAGGCATGGTCAAAAATCAGGAAGCCATACACTTTCTTGACATAAAACCCTTCTATTTTTCCAATATATCACATATATCCCCGGCTGGTATGGCTCGTCCTTGACAGGGGATCCAGGCATGGGTATTAGAGGGTCTCACCCAGTGCAAACCATGGAGCACTACAAATCCCCGCTCTTTGTGTGAAGACAAATATAAGACTATTATCATTTGATGCTGGGCTGGAGAGGGCAGACCTAAGAGGATTATTTGGTACCGAGTGTCTCATGTCACTGCCCCACTTAAATTCAGCTTCATAACGACATCTCGGGTGGGTCCTTTCCGGCCAGGGACATGTTAGTTTTCTTCGTAAATGCTGGCATAATCACACAGAGATATAATGCAAATTGCAACTTTGGAAAAGTAGATGTTAATAGAGTTATTCATTTTGTCCAATTTATCCATATTAAAATAGTTTGGGCTTAAAACATGCCATTTCTTCTTCCTTTTTTTCTCATGCCTGACTGGCTAAGTATTACAATACCACAAGGCACCATTCCCACAATACATTGTGTACACAACAAGTCAGCCACAAAGTGACTCCACTCTCATGTATGATCAAATCACAAGCACCATGCACCACCACTCACTGCTGACATATTTCATATTGATGTTTATGTACACATTTCGATTCAGGATCCATTATGCCATTAGCAACCTGACCTGCCTTCACCGATAACTAGTCTCCATGTACAATAATTATTGGTAGGGTTCTCGGACACATGATATAGTGGTGGTATATGTCATGACAACAACTTAGGGTTGAGTTGGGGCAGAATATGCATTCTTCACATAGTGCATTGATATAGGCCCCTTGATATGATCCTCAGCATTGGGCAGATGCTGAAACTGTTTGTATTAAGGATTACGTTTAGCTGTTCATCTGTGCATTAAAATATGAACTTTAAGATCTATATTTGACAATTCCGTAGTTCTGATATTTCCCCATTCACTATTATAGACTATACTTCATCCACACTGCAATCTGACAGGGTTTTCTTCTATTGCTTAAGAGCTTAGAAGTAGAAAAGTCTAATCCTTTCTTCTACCTCCCGCGTATAAGGCGCAGCCCGCGTATAAGGCGCACCTAGAGTTTTGGAAAATTCTCAAAAAATGAAAAATTCATAACTTTGGTTCTACTGAATGAATTTTCAAAATTCAAAGACCTATGTGTAACTTGGGCCCCATGGACCCCCCTGGGCCCCCTATATCCTATTATGGCTAAGGGGGCATGTAACATATCAAAAGAAAGGTCTTGCAGTCCCCCTTGTGGATGCAATGATAACAAAAACCCCGTATAAGACGCGCCTTATACGCGGGAGATTACGGTAGTTCTCATCAGAGAGTGGTTACATTACTTAATACCAATCTCTTTGTGCTCATCATCGCCCCCCCCCCCACCAAGAAATAGATACAACAGTAAAGGAACACTGGCTTGTGCCCTTACAGTTTGAGATGCTTTAAGTAGAAATGCCACCAGGTTACCTGATACACTCCCACAAGGTAGCTACTAGATCACATACCTGTCATCATGCTCTAGTACTGACTGGAGTCAGTCAACAACTTTATCCACTCAACTCATAAATCCAGTACAGGCGGACTGGTGGTGGACTGGAGTTCTACCATAGCTGTGTGGAACTGGGCAGGTTGATCCCATTCTGGGTTCTCCGCAGATTCAAAAACCATACCGTAAAACCTTGCGTGTAGATATATTTTAAAGGCATTGATATGGGATTTAATTGGTGGGATATTTTTCAGTAAGATGATAATAGCTTGACTACTGATGATCCTAGCTTTAGGACCCATATTTAAACATTTTACCTTTTATTTTTAGAAACAAATGCATATTTTCCTTCAGGAAAAGTGCAAAAATGGACATAACTTCTGTTCTAATTGATGGATTTTCAAAATTCAAAAGCCTACAGATAGCTAAAATGACAACGATGGCGATTTTGTGTTGATTTGACAACGGCGGTAGTAAAAAGGAAACCGGCGGCCCACCGTTGTCATTACAGTGTGGGGAGAACCCTGCCATTGAACCCTATGTTAACCAGAATGAGGCACTGGGCAGGTGATCTGCTGGATCACCGCCCAGTTCTAGGCCTACTCTCAAAGTCTAGCCTCCCTGTTTAGTGTATAAATGAAACTTATCTTATATCTAATTCTAAAGGAAGCTCACAGTAAAGAATGATCAAGTTATATAGTCCAGTGATCCAGTGATCCCCTGGCCCAACCCCGAAACACACGGTAGTGATCAGTTAGGCGAACTGTACCTTTTTAAATCCCAGAAACTGAGTAAAAACAACACATCAGCCACAATTGGGGCTGTTGTCTTTGGATCTTTGCAGCATTCGTCAGCACTACACTGCAACAATTTATCAAATTTCTTCTTGTGTGTTTAGTCTAAAACGTTCCCTTTGAGGGGAGTCAAAGACTCCATCCACTTAATCTCCACCACCAGGAATCTTCTTTCAGACCTGGTATATATACCGTAAAACCCCGCCTATAAGTCGACCCCACCTATAAGTCGACCCCCCTCTTTGAGAAACAATCGACTTATACAAGAAAAACATGTTTAAAAAAAATTGACTTATAGGCGGGGTTTTACTGTATATATCTAAGAAATCTATAGTCCCATGTCTAATACAGTATAAAAGAAAAGACATGATGCCAGTCAGTACGTGCCACGATAGGAGTGGACCTGACATGATGTTGGGACTCAGTGAGTGTGGTGTAGGGGATATGCCCCTGGGAGCCCCATCCACTATTTACTTGGACTATACATTTTGTACAATTTTTTTACATACATGTCATTTTCTGCCATTTAGTTGTATGATGAGTGTGTATTATTGTATACAACATTGTGGGTTACCCCTGGGAGTAGGAGAAAAGTGTACACATCGTCTAGACACACCACACACACACCTGTGGGGACAGAACCTGACTTGATCCCTGACCATGGGTAAACATGGAGGTCAAACAGTAGTACTCCAACTCACACAGTCATTGTATATAGCTGTAGTGTGTGGTATAACCCTTTAGTGGTAACACAATGCACCATGGAACTATTTGTCGTATAAAGTCATGGTGGGCGACACGCTAAGGCTGCATTTATCTATCAAGCCAACCCTAACAGGGTGATATGCTGTTGAGCGGTCAGCTTGATGCCCTAATGCAGTGTTAGTAAGTCCTGTGTTTTCCCGCGTGTAAGACGCATCCTGCTTATATGAAGCATCCCGCACATAAGATGCAACCTGAGTCAAAGACACATTCAGGGGTTGATTTTTGACGTTTTAGAGAATATGGTTATTCGCCAGGTTGATACGCTCTGAAGGGTCAGCATGACGCCCCAATGCAGAGCCGGCAAATAAAGATACCGGCACTGCATCGGTGCATCATGACAACAAATAAACATGAACCATGCAGTGCTTAGAGGTTTAAAGGTTACTTTAAGGTACCTGGAGTGTAAGTGCAGTGTGGACGTGCCCTGCATACAGGGGGCTGCAAACACCAGGCTGTGGGAGCTTATTGTAGCCAGCTGTATGTTGTAGGGTTTAGGGTGGTAGCACCATAAAAAGGGAACAAAACTTGACTTCCTCCTTTGGGGTTTGGGAGGTATGTGTGAAATGGCTTCCTCAAGTTATTTTTAGCTGAGGCTGTAGCGGTAATATACCATAACTCCTGACACATAAGGCACAGATTATACATGAAATATGTCAAGGTACTTTGGATCAGCCACACTACAATTTTCTTTTCCCCTTTAGTTCTGGAGAAAAAAAAAATGATATAAAAAATGCCAGTGTAAGAAGTTGAAGGGAACATTTAAAAGATATTACAGATTAGTTTGGCCACAGGAACTGTGGGGAGATGTGAGGTATGATTTTTTTCCCCTTCAAATTTACACGTTTAATAAAACTTGATTAATCTTGTATTCTGATGTGGCTAAATCTATACCCACCCTTAATTTTCATTCCATAAGTAATGAAAAGAACCAACTCCTTCCACATTGAACATAATTTCATCATATAAGATATATGTTTTCAAATAACAAAAGGAATAGACATGACATTCCATAGATTTACTATAGAACGCAATACCACACCAACAACAGATCCCTGCTGATCCCCACCTATGGGTACAGCCTAAAAATTCAATCCAACTGAATATCCCTTTTTTTTTCTGCCCATCTTGGCACCTGTGTGCTACATCTTGGTGTGGCCCAGCTTCATCACAGTGAGAACACACCCACAGTAACCTCCATACTAACTGACTGAGGCCGCCATGGCTGCTGCTACAAAAACCTACCCTGCCCCGCCCACCACTACCACCACCAGAGACAGATCGCCGCTCATGCCCCCGGCATTCCTCCATGGTTGCACATCCCCAATTCTAGTTATCACCCCCTCACTCACTCCTCCAGCAGTATACGTATACCCTTAGTGCTACTAGCACCCACCCTGCCCTAACTCAGCCCCACCCATCTCATGCATCTATTACCGGTATCTATCTATCTACCCAGTGTGGTCATGTTAAAGGGTTGTTGAATATTTATGTAGATTTGCACGAGTGAGACAGTATAAGCACTTCAACCCGTATCATGTTACTTATAACCCATACTATGAAAGTGTGCCCTGGAATACCCTTTTATTCACGCACTTTCTACATTTACCTGGTAGTAAAGCTACAACTTGGTGAACATTTTTGCTCTATTTATAAAATCACTTTATTGTGTGCAAAATTGTTTCTTTTTCACGAATTCCACATATATGACCTACCGGTAGATTTAAGATAACCATGATTTACCAGTTACTTTCCCCTTTTTTATATTTAAAATGTAGTTGTAAATAATTCAGCTCATTAAGATGATTGTTTACCCACTTGTACCTCTGATTATAACAATTATGACAGACATTATTTGAGAGGTGAAAACTGCTATAGCCTAGGTATCACTCTGAAAAATTGAGGGAATATTCACAAATTCAAATACATGTATTCTGATTTCCATGTATATTTTATTGCAAAATCTATATGTGACATGTACTGGGAATAGGGACCTTATAGCACCTTGCGCTAAGGGCCCTTTTCGCAGATCCTGTCACATATATAAGTTTTTGACAGGCCTAGGATTATACCTCCTTCTTCAAAAATTCCTGTCACATATATGTGTAACTAGCTATGTGTAACTGATACCAAACACATAGGATTACCCCATACACACCACAAATAATTATTGCACGTTACCTTATCTTATAATCTCATCTGGACACCTCTCATAACGACAAGCAATATACTACTGCTCAGTTATCAGGTAGAGATTCTAGATAAGAGATAAGGTGTTGACTATGGTCATCATTGTGATAATGTATACCCTAGATAGGAAGGCCAGAAAACAAGTACACAGTCCCACTGCTACACACAGAAGCACCAAATCCCCTAACTGGGTCACTGAGAGAGTTCTATAGTATATCTCCAACTATCTGCAGTTTGATAGTCAGAGATCTATACTTTATCTTCCATAATATGCACTTAGCGAACCAAAAGTCTAAAACTCACTGGTTGCACTTAGCGAGTTCAAAAAAGTATATCCCACTCTATCTGCATCCAGTCTAGACCGCTCCAACTGTCTGTATAAGATTACCGTAATGGCCTCTTTTGCCTTAAAACAACGGGGTCTCAAATAAGCACCGACCTCAAATAAGCACTGGGGGTATAGGGTATTGAAATTCACCCCATTCTAAGCATTAAAACAGTGTTCTGATAAGGACCTGTCTCATGTTAGCGCCAGGGGTACAGAGGAATTGAAATCAATAAGCGCCCGGGCGCTTAGGCCTAAAAAAAAAGTTGTGTTCAGGTATCCCGACCGACCACAGCCTGAATGCTACTAGCATAAAAAACCATCATCGGCATCCAGGAACTTAAATCTAAAAAAAAACAAAAAAAAACAACAAAAAAAACGACCTACCTACCCTAATTTTTTTGAACATGTTACCTGAACACAATAATTTTGTTTAGGCCTTATAGGGGCCATGACAGTAAATGGCCAGTCTGGTGGTGGTGGCCTGGGGGCTGTGGTGATGTGTGATTATTGTGAGGATGGGTACCAGACTCATACTTGAACATCAGTCGTGTAATTAGCGCTATTAAGGTGGCATTTATCTGCCTAATGACCTCCCTTAGCAAATCATGCCGCCCACAAAGTGGCGCATCTATTAGCACTCTGCCACCACATGGGTTGTCAACATTTACTGTCACTGACTGCCACCGGCAGATTTCAAGTTGTGTTTTTTTTGTTTTTTTTTTCTTTTGTATTCTTTTAATGCACTTTCCCCCCATTGTTTTGTCTATTCATTTTTCCTTTCAAGCCCAAACATCCTAATATAAATAACAGTTCCCGGTATATTAGTTTCCACTTTGTATGCTAAACCACTCTACAATCAACAATATTTGACAAATGTGTACCGGTACATTCAATTCTAGTTTTACAATAGGATTCTTCTGGCGAGGGCGGGGAGCAGAGCTGAATTCAAAGTCCTTTATTCATATTGCTATGTTATATAAAGTGCCTTTACTTTTAGCAGATAAAGTATAGTTACGTCAACTTCAACATATGCACATTTAAAACTAAAAAGGCCTGAATAAACCTATCCAGCTCCAATCAATCAATTACATAGTGTACCTATAATAACAGCTATACTCACATCAATATAGCCATCCTATAAATTGTGTACAGTAGGTGGGTGATGGGGAGGGGGTCTGTACAACACAATGTACCATGACTCTGGTCATAGAGTCAGTATTCAGGCAGGTTTGGACCTGACATATTCAGGAAGACTGTGGTGGGACCTTAGACTTGATCCTGGTACATGGTCCCAGTAGTCCACTAGGTTATGTAGCTGGTTATATTAGCCCCCTTTGTGCTGCATAGCATCAGCTGGGACAGTACCTCGACATTTACTGTAAAACCCTGCATGTAAGCCATGGCTTATGGACTATTTCATAGGTCTACTGCAGCTCACAGGGCTTCTACAGACTGACAGTGCTTATACGCGAGGGATTGCACATATAGACTATACAATGGAATGGCAACCTTTTTAAACGCGAGTGCTGCTTACGGTATAATAGCTTTACTAAAGTTGCCTGTGGGCTCTGCTCAAGAACTGGCGCTTATTCAAACATCCAGAGGTTGTTCAGGCCACGATCTGGGCTGCGTTTGTGCATCATAAAACAAAAGGAATGCAATTTAAAGCATGTTGCATCCCTAAGCCACAAAATAGATCTGGCCCAGGCACCACTGGACGGTGCATAATCGTACATCATTAAAACTGATGATCAGGTGATTATTTGTCGTGTTAAAAGTATTGATTTGCATTCTACTGTATTCTTTACCTCAACTCCCCTGGTTTCTGATCCCTTACTTTCTAAAATGTACTTCTTTTCAAAGGGTAGCGTGTTGTGTGAAAATAATATTCAAAAGAAGGTATGAAGGTAAATGGGGCGTAACTAAACACATCTACTGTTATTTCAGTAGCTTAGACTGGCAGGGCACTGAATACAAGAATAGCAACCATACAGTCAGCCATAACCCTCTGGGGAATAGAGGAGGGCTGGTGGAAGGCTGAACAGTCATAATACATAGTAAGTAACATATGCCCCTAGGGGGGTGGGGACAGGTTGTACCTGACATATGGGGCTATGGGGAGTGGGGGGTCCATGTGGATCTGGCATAGCAGGGTGGTACCGTAAAATCCAGCGTATAAGCATTGGCTAATACACAGCTGAAACCAGCTTTAATCTGATCCCAAATAAGCCTGTAATATGGTGCGGCTCATATGACACGTTTTACAATAACCACAGTTCTAAAAGGTATCTTCTAAATTACCAATTTTTAAACCCTAGATGCTGCTATCGCTTCCGCCCAAACTCTTGTGTGGCTTCCTCCCAAATTCTGGATGCGGCTCGTACACGAGGTTTTACAGCCATATTGGTGGGAGGTGTAGGTTGACAGTGGCAGTATCCTGGGTGTGACTCACATACCTGGCAGGTGGCCATGGATGGGGCAGTGCGCCAGCTGACCACAAGTGGCCCAACAGCTAGGGCTCCTATTTTATCACTCTAACCCACCCGCTCCACCTCATCCACAAACACATCATCACTGAGCACAACCCGACGGCTCGGTCCTCTCTCTTCTTGTCATGAGCTTGACAATTTTCTCTTTTTCTTTTTCAAGTGGTATGTTTTTCTTTTCTTGTATGACCCCATGGGCATTAAAATATCCATTGGCACTTACGATCCTACATCCCCCTACCCACCTTTTATAAAAGAAAAAAAGTGGTGCGGCTTATATGAAAAGTCCGTGACTTAACATGCTATTGACTGTGAAGTATAAGGCGCACATAGGGTTAGTTTCACATATAAGCCACTCCTGGCAGGTATGAACGGTATCAGTAAGCCTGTAATGTATGCAAGATAAACAGTACAAGTTGCCTATGTCTATTTTTCCACCAGTTTCCCCTACTTATAGCCGAGGCCATAGTCCCACTTTCAAGTAGCCCCTTGGGGTTCACTAGACAGACCCCCCCCCCCCCACCAATCCCTTACCACCACCACCAACACACAGGGGACCAGCACGTCCAGGCTAATCCTAGCATTCATCACCCAGCACTAATCCTTAGACTATCATGTATCCCATCTGGATCAAGTTACCTCTACCAGCCTCCCTCCTATCTTCACAAAGATTAACACACCGTGCATTATTTCACTCTGACTACTATCAGATTATGATTCACATATCAGGTGTTCTGTTTAGAAAAACGATTCCCACCTATATTTATCATTGGGCTGCATTCAAGCATAATAAGGGGCCTACAGACCCTTTGGGTGTGCCTAGAATCTATCTGTTAGGTTTGGCATGAGGCATGAATACATCATAGAGGGTGAAAAGGTAGTCTGTTTCTCCATGAAAACGTCAGTATATGACAGACCGTCCAAGAACAGCTGCAGATATCAAAAGCTGAATCTTGTCAGAGACTACTCACTGATTGCTCTAGCATTATCACAGGAGATGATCCATTGCTGGGACATGTTCTGCGACGACAGATGTAAAATATATTAAAGTTTACAGTAGCGGATTCCGAGCTACCGTATCTTCGTGAATAACTGCCCAGGAGCTTACAGATTTGGAATGGGCATTACCCCCGGCCCTTATACAAGACAGGCGCTTATTCAAGATACAGTTTTCAGTGCTTAACTTTAAGAGATATTTCAACATCACCTTACCCCAGCACTTATTATACAAGACCGGCGCTCATTCAAATCCCGGTGCTAAAACATGACGATAATATGGTATGTGAGTCTACTCATCAGTACTGTATTCATGCATCATGCCCATCCCTCAGGGCTGCACCAACCCAGTAGTGTCAGCATGCTGCATGAACATCACCCTCATCAGTACTGCATTCATGCATCATGCCCATCCCTCAGGGCTGCACCAACCCAGTAGTGTCAGCATGATGCATGAACATCACCCTCATCAGTACTGCATTCATGCATCATGCCCATCCCTCAGGGCTGCACCAACCCAGTAGTGTCAGCATGCTGCATGAACATCACCCTCATCAGTACTGCATTCATGCATCATGCCCATCCCTCAGGGCTGCACCAACCCAGTAGTGTCAGCATGATGCATGAACATCACCCTCATCAGTACTGCATTCATGCATCATGCCCATCCCTCAGGGCTGCACCAACCCAGTAGTGTCAGCATGCTGCAAGAACATCACCCTGGTGAGTCTGACAGTCAGTACTGCATTCATGCATCATGCCCATCCCTCAGGGCTGCATTAACCCAGTAGTGTCAGCATGCTGCATGAACAACACCCTGGTGAGTCTGACAGTCAGTACTGCATTCATGCATCATGCCCATCCTTCAGGGCTGCATTAACCCAGTAGTGTCAGCATGCTGCATGAACATCACCCTGGTGAGTCTACTCATCAGTACTGCATTCATGCATCATGCCCATCCTTCAGGGCTGCATTAACCCAGTAGTGTCGGCATGCTGCATGAACATCACCCTGGTTAGTCTACTCATCAGTACTGCATTCATGCATCATGCCCATCCCTCAGGGCTGCACCAACCCAGTAGTGTCAGCATGCTGCATGAACATGACCCTGGTGAGTCTGACAGTCAGTACTGCATTCATGTATCATGCCCATCCCTCAGGGCTGCATTAACCCAGTAGTGTCAGCATGCTGCATGAACATCACCCTGGTGAGTCTACTCATCGGTACTGCATTCATGCATCATGCCCATCCCTCAGGGCTGCATTAACCCAGTAGTGTCAGCATGCTGCATGAACATGACCCTGGTGAGTCTGACAGTCGGTACTGCATTCATGCATCATGCCCATCCCTCAGGGCTGCATTAACCCAGTTGTGTCAGCATGCTGCATGAACATCACCCTGGTGAGTATGACAGTCAGTACTGCATTCATGCATCATGCCCATCCCTCAGGGCTGCATTAACCCAGTAGTGTCGGCATGCTGCATGAACATCACCCTGGTGAGTATGACAGTCAGTACTGCATTCATGCATCATGACCTTTCACATGTATGTCATCCATTTTAGTTTGACATGATGCAAATGACAAGAGTGTATTGTGGCTGATCATGCCTCTTTTATCTCTTTTAGAGACGTATGCCTGTAGCCTGAGTAGGAATGCCTTGTTGCCGTAGTGCATCTGCAAGATAGGGTCAGGAGGGTGAATGCCGAGGGTGAAGTGGGCCTCACTGAGGTTCCTTTTACCTTGTTGACCCAGATGCAGTAACAACATTCTTTCATTAAGGGAATAAAATGTAATTTTATTATGCCTTCTGCAGACAGGCCGAATCAATCAGTAGTTAGAGCACTTCTGATATGATCTGATTGGGAGAATCAAACATGTTTGATATTGTCGATACAATTGGGCGTCTTCTGCAAATGCACCACTGACGGCCCTGATCCTTGTTTCTACCATTAGCTCAGAGCTAGATGACTCTATCTAGGCATTACTAATTCTACCATAATCTCCCGTGACTAAGGCGTGCCTTATACATGAAGCAGAGGCTCCCTGTGCCTTTCAGAATGATTCTAATGTCTGGGTGCGTCTTATAGAACAGTACCGGTACTTAACATTAAATAATTGACCCCCAGATGCACCTTATAAGTTTTCCTTTGGTAACTAATGCAGTAAAGGCGACTGCAGATGGGCTAGACTCAATCGGTAGCTAGGGAAAGTGGCACCCATCTGATCGGGGGGGCATCAAACATGTTTGATATGGTCAGAATCGATCTGATGCCCACGCAGACGCTCCCAATCATCAGGATCGGCTGATACAGTATGGCTGTCTTCGGTCGCCTTAGCTTAGGGATGCCATTTTTGCAGATTCCGATTATCACTATTTTTGGTCTCGATATTCCGATTTTGCCCATTTCATAATGCAGTTAAGCCTTGGTTTATTTGACCCCAAAAAATATACATGCTAGTGGCAGGGGAGGGTGGGGGGGGGGGGCATAGAGAAGAGTTGCAACGATCATAAGTTACACTACCTTATGTTTACTAAGAAAATTTGCACTGCAAATAGTAAGTGGAATTGTAGCAATACAATACTACATATACGGTACTACCAGATTTCCTATCAGTAGGTCAGGGAGGATTGGCCACATCATAGAACCCTGGTTCCTAGAGACCTGGTAAAGGGTCAAATTATATAGGCAATGTACTAGAAAAAGTAGCCTTTTTGTTGTTTTCTTTTCAAATATTGCATCAAATATGTGATGCAAATTCTCAATATCTTTCTGATTTTGGGATGCATTTTGCTGTATGATGCATAGACCTTTTCTGATAAGGATTTTAACACCTTTTGCTAGTACATTTCCTATTTAATTTAACATTTCATGGGGATTCTTATCAGTAGGGAGATAAGCCTGATAAGGGGCACGCTGGTTGCTATGAGTATGACGTCACTACTGCTCCCTAGAATGCATGTCATCAGATACCAGGTATTCAATCAAATTTTTTGCTATTTTTTTATTAGTCATTACTATGTATCGATTTAAGGGTAATGTTGATGCAATAATCACGATTTTGATAATGACGATACTTTAATATTGTGGATATCGATGACATCCCTACCTTAGTCTAGGCTTATCTGGCCTTAAGGGTGCGTCTTATTATATACGCGAGCTGCGCCTCATACATGGAAGATTACCTTAGGGAGTGGTCATTATTTATCAACAGGGGGGTGGTGGGTTTGAGGGGGGGTCGTAAAATTTTCAGACCCCTCTTGAGTGGGGGGGGGGGCCTAAATAAATTCACCCTCTATTTAGCAAAAAAGTCAGCGCGCTACTATACATCAAAGAGGGGCGCGAAAACTCTCTGCGCCTCTGGCACGGGGGGAGGCACAAAAATGTTGCCTACTGTCGAGGGGGGGGCGTAAAAATTTCCGCGCGTCTGCGCGAAAACCCACCACCACCCCTGTTGTCGATAAATAATGACCACTCCCTTACTACCATTGAATGTATACTCTGTATGGGTGTTTTATGTAGATATACCTTTAATCCAAGACTGCAAGAGGTCCATTCGAGAACCTTATTGCCTCAGAGAATTTGCTGCAAACCCATCTGCTGCAGAGTCCATACCAGGGGCCCCTCCTCCCTCTACAAACAATACACACACTGACACAGTAGCCAGTGGGTAGTCTGGTGAAGTGACCAAACCAGACATGCTTTTCAATTCCATTCATTGCCAGAAGCCGGCCTCTATTTTAGTTGTAATTATGCTACATTTCAAACCTTTTACTAGTTTTAGAAATATTAGACCATTGTTGAGCTAATATTCTATATCTCACACAGTAGACAGCAACTACCCCAATAAGAACAAATCTCCCCAAGCCAGCCAAGCATCTTGCTCATTGAGAATCCAATATTTTGACTACCACTGGCCGCCATATTGGAAGTCTAGCATCGACCGTCTGCAGTCACATAGTCGAAAATGAACGTTCTAGCGGCCTGATTCGGAGAAGCCAGCGTATGTTTATGAAATGGGAATCTTGTGGATGCTTTAGGAACTGGAACATAGAAAATCAGAAGGCTAGAAAGTGTGACATGCAGTAATATTTCAAGATTTTTGGACAGACTTGCAACCTTGCATTTGCGGCGGAGACTGCCGACTGTCAAACGATGGCTACTCACCCATTTCCGATGCTTATATTCCCTTCGCCAACCGCAAATTTATCCAGGATCCTGCCACTTCAATCCCTTATATTTGCTCTAGTTATCAAATAACCATAATCCGAAAATAAGGGGTGTAAACGAGAAATTTCGGAAGCTCTCAGTAGCAAGGTCAGACCGTCGAGATTACCGTGGAGCCTGACAGGACGAGTCCATGTTGCACAGCATTTAGAGGGGTGGCCGGTTGATGGGCCGGGCGGCTTGATTATGAGGGGAGGGGGAGCAGTAGCATTTGCTCACTGACCCCACTGACCTGGGTCACTTGGGTTTCTTGGGCTCATAACTGCATCTACCAAGAGTAACCAGAAATTAGAATGTACGGCACGGTAATTAAACTGTGTGTAGCCTGTAGGGATGGAGGAAGGTCTACAACAGTAAATCAGACCTAAAAACTTTGCCGGCACTGAAAACGACAGTGGCGATAACTGGTGACGGACTTAAGAACCATTCTCTCAACTCGACTTTGGCCACCTCGCGTAGGACACCGAAGAGGACTCACTGACCTAATCAGTTTCCTCATGACCTACGCCTACAGAGTTAAGGGTCTCAGAGAAGGAATTGGTTCCGCACTATAATTTAATGTAGCGCGAAACGCGATAGCACCCATTGGAACATGTTCATTTTCTAAAAATCACCCCAGAATTAATAGATACATCCTTCCTTCATAATATAGGCTGACTTAAAATATGAATTGACCACGAAAATTTTGAGCACTGGACTATAGCGTAAAAACACCCTGATTCTGCCTAAATCTGCACTGAATAAAATGTAGATTCACTATTTCCAATCTAACCTTTGAAAAAATAGGTAAGCACTTTGAGAAATGCCCTCCTGGTATTTTATCCAAAGCAGCAAATGTTCAACAACATGTGTAGTGGTTTTATATTTATTGGCATTATTTTCAACATGGTTATTGACCATTCAGTGTGCCTGCAGTATTCACTTCTGACCACAATCGTATATGACTTCCGGTTTTCTGCGGGATTTCCTTCACTGAGACCTACTATTAATGGGCTGTGTGCACGTCTTGTCTATAATTGAGATTTTTATAATTCAATAGATGTTTTTACACAGGCCCCTAGGTTTTATGCTCCTTGGACCGCTCTATCTCATGATATAGGGTGCCTTTCGGGCCAAGTAATACCCAAAATCAGCCTGATTTCTATGTCTCTGTCCGAGGACACCGCCCTCTTCATCTTTGAGTCATTTTCATGACAAGCAGTGCCTCTAGGACCATCAAATTTGGCATGGATATTCTTTTGATCTTTCTCTATATGGTGTAAGTGTCCTTGTTGCAGTTTACTGTGGATATAATTGACAAATTATGAAAAATTGTAGAAAAATACATAAAAATCACTGCGAAAAGTACACAATATTCACATGCCATGCCTGGGAAGATTTATGAGAGTATGTAACATGGATACTGGGTAATACAATCCTACATTTCTAGATGATTTCAAGGAAATGTCCCAAAATATTATACCCTGGATAGTTTCCTTGAAGCGGTAGATATACCATTTGCGGTGTCAGTGCCTAACTTAACTAATACAGATGATATGTCAAAGCGCAAAAATAACCCCTCTCTGTACTACCTAGACTAGCTGCAAGTGGCCAATACTACACAGATATGATATGCCTACCCTGTTAAGAATAAGGTAAAAATAAATCGGGCCTATCAAAATAATCTGCACTATGCCAGTGGGCCTAGACTGAAATGAACCTGCAGCGCGGCCTGCGGACCACTATGACAGCAATATAAACATGATTTTTCCTTGATTTTGGACACATTTTAGAGACCTATGAACATATTTTCCATAGAATTTGGCGAAAACAATCCTTCTCCAAATAATTAATATAGAAAAAAACTGATTTGAGGGGTATTTTTCTTCTTCATGCTAATCCCCCATATGCTTTAGGTCTCAGAGAAGGAATTGGTTCCGCACTATAATTTAATGTAGCGCGAAACGCGATAGCACCCATTGGAACATGTTCATTTTCTAAAAATCACCCCAGAATTAATAGATACATCCTTCCTTCATAATATAGGCTGACTTAAAATATGAATTGACCACGAAAATTTTGAGCACTGGACTATAGCGTAAAAACACCCTGATTCTGCCTAAATCTGCACTGAATAAAATGTAGATTCACTATTTCCAATCTAACCTTTGAAAAAATAGGTAAGCACTTTGAGAAATGCCCTCCTGGTATTTTATCCAAAGCAGCAAATGTTCAACAACATGTGTAGTGGTTTTATATTTATTGGCATTATTTTCAACATGGTTATTGACCATTCAGTGTGCCTGCAGTATTCACTTCTGACCACAATCGTATATGACTTCCGGTTTTCTGCGGGATTTCCTTCACTGAGACCTAAGGGAGTGGCCATTATGTACCCAGGTAGGGTAAGAGGGGGTACGAGGCCCTTTGGGGAAAAAGGCCCTTTAGCCCTCATAACCAAGGTACTAGTTGTATGCAGCCATTTAGCACTTGGAAGTAAGGATAATTTCAATGAGATCTCTTTTGTAGGTTTTCATTATGATTAGATGAGAAAAAGTTAACTTATCAGACATTCCAAATTTTATAACTGTTAAGATCATCATGTATAATTTGAGATAATTAGAAATAAAAGCGTCATGAAATATGCATCGATTTTTGGGTAGCAAGTTAAATGGGTTAAAAGTATTAGGTGAGGTATTATTAGATAAAGGGGTGAAGGGTAGGTCATAAAGATAATTTTTTTTTTTACCTTACAGTTTGTGCCAATACCTACATGGGCTTTTGAGATGAACCTTATCTTATCATCAGATGCATGGGCCTTTTGCCCCATCGCTTTGGGCTTTTACCCCAGCCTTTCAACCTACGGGGCAAAATGCCCCACTTTTTGTCAAGCATTCTATTGGAATATTCCATAAGGCTAGGCTGACAACCTATTTCACAAGTATGATACATTGTTCCATCTCTTGATTGGTGTGAAAAATATGCATTAATTAGGGTAGGAGGGGGTAAGAGGCCCTTTGGGGTGAAAGGCCCTTTAGCCCTCATTACCAAGGTACCGGGTACTAGTTGTATGCAGCCATTTAGCACTTGGAAGTAAGTATAATTTCAATGAGATCTCTTTTGTAGGTTTTCATTATGATTAGATGAGAAAAAGTGAACTTATCACACATTCAAAATTTTATAACTGTTAAGATCATCATGCTCAATTTGAGATAATTAGAAATAAAAGTGTCCTGAAATATGCATGGATTTTTGGGTAGCAAGTTAAATGGGTTAAAAGTATTAGGTGAGGTATTATTAGATAAAGGGGTGAAGGGTAGGTCATAAAGATACATTTTTTTTTTACCTTACACTTTGTTCCAATACCTACATGGGCTTTTGAGATGAACCTTATCTTATCATCAGATCCATGGGCCTTTTGCCCCATCGCTTTGGGCCTTTTACCCCAGCCTTTCAACCTACGGGGCAAAATGCCCCACTTTTTGTCAAGCATTCTATTGGAATATTCCATAAGGCTAGGCTGCCAACCTATTACACAAGTATGATACTTTGTTCCATCTCTTGATTGGTGTGAAAAATATGCATTAATTAGGGATTATTTTCTTAGAACTAGCTCAGTTATGTGCTATTAGGGTATTTTAGCTTATCCTACCCTATCACCCCTTGGACTTCGATATGAATTATTGAAAATGCTACTTTAGGTGATTTAGAATGTCCAAATCTCAGCAGTAGTTCATGAATATTAACTTTAGCTTCTTTTTTAATGACAAGAATCTAAATGGAGCTTTTATTCCAATTATTATCCTCTTTATTGTGCATGTGGGCCTTTTATCCCAAAGGTTGTGGGCCTTTTACCCCAGCTTTGGGCCTTTTACCCCAGCATCCCCTTTTTTTCATACATGATTTACTGTAACAATCTATGGGGCAGAGCTGACAAGCTTTTGCGAATGAAGAAAATATCATTCCATCCTTTTATTAATGAAAAAAGTATTCTGGAAGCAGCCATGAATTTCTTATAAATGACACATTTGTAAATTAAGGGCGTCTTACCCCACCCTACCCTAGAGATCATTCTCTTAGAACTAGCTCAGTTACATGCTATTAGGGTATTTTACTACTTTTAGCTTATCCTACCCTATCACCCCTTAGAGTTCGATATGAATATCGAAAATGCTACTTTAGGTGATTTAGAATGTCCAAATCTCAGCAGTAGTTCATGAATATTAACTTTAGCTTCTTTTTTTAATGACAAGAATATAAATGGAGCTTTTATTCCAATTATGATCCTCTTTATTGTGCATGTGGGCCTTTTATCCCAAAGGTTGTGGGCCTTTTACCCCAGCTGTGGGCCTTTTACCCCAACATCCACTTTTTTTCATACATGATTTACTGTAACAATCTATGGGGCAGAGCTGACAAGCTTTTGCAAATGAAGAAAATATCATTCCATCCTTTGATTAATGAAAAAAGTATTCTGGAAGCAGCCATGAATTTCTTATAAATGACACCCAAAAAATTGCTGATGTTGGCCTGATGCATCGGACCAACGTTGGGCCAACGTTGGCCGATGCTGATGTTTGCTGATGAAAAGACAATGTTGGACCTATTGGCATTTGATTGGCACTGTCGGGCCTACGTAGGCAGGATGGCCAGCCTATTTAAAGCTGATGGTTGGGCCAACGTCGGCCCAACGTTATGCCAATGTCTCTGTGCTACCTGGGTATCAACGACCCAGGTAGCACACAAAAATTTGCCAATGTTGGGCCGACCAGTGGCATTTACCAACCAAATGCCAACATTGGCCCAACGTTGGCAGGTCATCGGCAAATGGTCGGCCCCTGACCTACACCAGAGGTCACCAGAATGTATCTTTTGAACTTTGAATTTCAAAATTTTCTGAGGATCTGTAGACCTAGTGTCTGCAGGGATGGCAGAACCTGGGGAGGGGGGCAAGGGGCCATCTGTCCCTTCAACTTATATCTTAGGAGGGGGGGGGGGCAAGACTATGTTTCTACCCCCTAACCTTTTTCAAAATATTTTGACATTTCAGGAGAGTATCACTGCACCATTATAGGGCCTACATCATCAATTCCATAGAGCAGACAGCTATGCAATTAGTTCTTAGGGGGGACCTCGATCAATTAGAACTTGTCAAAATGCACCATTTTCACTTCTAAAATTGCGAAAAAATTCCTTGAGGGGGTGTTAGAGAATGATATTGAGGGATAGACTTGGTCATGGGGGTGACAGCAGTGATAACATGGGACAATTGTAGGCATGGAAGTGCCACCTACTACTAATAATGTAGTCGGATATGGAGTATGTGTTGAAGGTTACATGGTGATTTATTGTACATTAAAAATGCATAATAAGAGGTCACCTGCACAGAGCACTGAGTCTTGAGAGTGGTCCCTACCAGTGACTGCACCAGGGTTTATATCCCAACCCTGCGGCAACACAGGAAGTCAGTGTCTCCATGGTGACTGGCAGGTAAATAATGCTACATGGATGCTGATTGGTTATAACAAGCTGCCACACCTTAAAGGTGTGAAAGCTCCCATTTCCTGAGTTAGGAAAAGTAATGTATTGTCCATATATATATGAGACATACAGTACCTCAACATTCTCACCAGATCTTGGCCCCCCTCTCTAGAGAACCCTGGATCCGCCACTGCTCCTTAATCACTTTGCTTCACTTATGATTAATCTATTTGCCTATCCATCTACATCTCATAGCCATCATTTGAAACCCAACAGGATCTGCTATTGAGTACTTTTCTATTGGTTTAGATACGCATCTATGAGCCCCAGTCCTTGTTAAGGGTGTCCCCAGGAGCCACACCTTGGCTCTGGTTCACGTAGAAGCCGTGGCTTATATGCGAAAATCTTTCATTTGCTCCAGACTTTTCAAAATTTGCTCCAGTATTTTGTATGTTTGACACCCCTGGTCCCGGGGGGGGCACTCTCTATGTGATGTATACACATATGTGCGGCTGGCAAGGGTACTTTTTCAAGGAAAAGTCCCTAGCAAGCCTCCAGTTTCAGCCACAAATATCCCTAGCAAGGTTCTACTTTTGAGCAAAATGTCCCTAGCAAGGGTCAACTTTTGGCGGAATACCCCGATTCACGCGGAATATTTCACGAATATTTTCCAAGGTTTCATGAAAATAGCATGAACAAAATACAATTTTCTCTCAAACAAGTTCATTTTAAGACATTTTGAGCAAAATCTAAGACTATTATGTACAAAGTTCCCTAGAAAGGGTAGGGTTTGGAAGAAAAACCCCGCGAACAAGTGCCCTAGCAAGGGTAAGGGTAGTCAGGGGTTCAGCCACACACCCGTATCAAAAAAAATTGAAGTGCCCCCCCCAGGCCTCTAGAATAATATGGAACGTTATTCACTTTAGCGGGCCGGCTAAGCTTCATATATCAAAGGAATTGTTCATTTTGTGACTAAAGCATGAAATTTCTACCACAAAATCTTCAGATTGCAAGGAGCATTTAGAGATATGGAAGCACTTTAAGCTCCTTCAAAAAGACAAAATGGCTGCCATCTGAAAATTGAACATGATACAATTTAGTTTCTTGTCGATTCTCATTGGATTTCCAAAAGTCTGCCATGGAAATTGCATTTTCATGGATAGAGAGGTAAATATGGAGTCAGAAAACACTGAAAGGCAAATGATTTTCATTGTTATATATCCAAATCTTTATCCATGACTAATAAGATGTATCATTTTGTCATTATCATTATGGATTCAGTATCACTATCATATCCCCATACCATATTTACCTCCTATAACAATGAGAATGCACCATTTCTTTAGTTTCACCACCAGGGTATGCTGTACTCAGAGACATACATTAATCAGAGCAGGGCTTTTTCTACAACTAGGAAAAATAGAATCATTGAAAAGACAAATAAATTGACTGAGAAGTATCATGTCTTTCTTTATTTTCATATAATAATAAAATGTTATCTTTCAAAAATTAAGTCCATTCACATTCCATCATCAGGGTGCAATACTCATGATTGAGGAGTTCTTTATGTAAGTGCTTGTTCATCAAGTATGCATGTTACGCTTAGGGCATGTTTTCTTCAAAATTGATTGCTTCACTATGGGAGATGCGCTGTTTCCAGTACTGCATTTGGGGGTGGGGGAGGGATAACCAAAGCACTCCAAACCTGCAAATCAAAAACTTTACTTTGGGTTTGTCTTAACATCTGACCCTCTCATGTATCGAGTATGGCAAATTTGAAACTGGGACATCAGAAGATTGCTGAGAATTGAAGTGTCGATGTGCCCCTAGCCTTTTAGTAACTTGAATCTGTTGCACAATACTATCTGCGAATTTGTTCTACAAGGAAATTCTCAGGTCAATTTGTAAGTAAATAGCCAAGCAAACTTTGTGTATGTGTATACTGCTTTCCAACAATATGTTCGGCTTTTCCTAAAATGTTTTCTGTCATATTTGATGGGAGGAGAGTCCTATTTATACAAAAGTCACGGTTGATTGAAAACATACCCCCATCAAGAGTAGCACTGGACAACATGTAAAGCAGACATCCTACCAGGCAAACATAAATTTGGAAAAGAGCTTTGTAACCCAATCCAGAATTGCCTAGTCCATACAAGTGGGGCTGGCAAAGAGACACATGTGGATGGCAACCATTGTGGTCAACACTAGATTAAGCATCAAAATCCTGTTATGAGCTTATACATAGTGGAGGACAAAAAAGCTGCACCGGACATTGTAGGTGTCGAAAAGCTGCTCTCAAATGTACTGCCCTGTGTGCATGCTCAGGAGACTCTTAGATTTCTGTATAGTTACGAGTTAGTTAAGGCCCACGTGTGTCTGCAGTAAGTTCCTTTAACTACAGCATGCCTCAGACTAGGTTCACCAAGGTTAATCTTGTGATTCATCCAGATCCAATTTTAAACAGAAAGTATCAGAATACCTAAAATTTAAAAACTACTAGAATGCATAATTTTAACCTCTTGATTTGCAAAATTGTTTGGCTAGGGCTGGGGATGCCACCCCCCCCCAGACCACCCTATACATGTTGTACTCAGCTTGCCCCGGCTCCTTTTCAAACAAAAGAGGTGAGGTGACTCACACTTCAGTGTGTGACTCATTACTGCAGCTACTGCCAGAATTGTTTTTTAGTTATGGAACCCCTTTTTCAATTTCTTACATTCCAATAGATGATAATAACCCTGTGAAGAGTAATCTATTACGTAAAACCCACCGGAAGTAGCCAAACATTGTGATTTATTTTGGTGACACTGATTGGTGTTAAACCCATGAACCACTGATGTATTCAGCCTATGATCTCTTTACATCACACTTCAGTAAAACAATACAATTGAGTGTGATATTTTTCTATACCGGGTATAACGTGTTGCAACACAACTTGATGTAAGGGGGGAGGCGCAAAATTTGTTGACCCCTCCTGGGGGGGGGGAAATATTTTGGTACCTCTCAATGGGGGCGGAAAACTTTTTCAGGGGTCAAAACGAAAACTCACCGACTCCCCTGTTGTTAAAAAATGAACACTCCCTTATTTGACCATATTCTAAAACTCTAGGTGCACCTTATACACAGGAGATTACGGTACTTCTGCAGTCTATAGTTGCAGAGACATTGACGGTAACAAAAATGTCCAAATGCACACGAAATGCATGTAAGAGTCAACCCAAAGGAGGGCTAATGACATGTAGGACTTATATGTTTATTCAGAAAGATGACCTGAAATACAAAGATCACAATAAATTCATCAAGATATATGCATTGTTTAGAACAGACTTGTGAAAAAAGCACATTGTTTAGGGTAGACCCTGGGTCGGACAGACACCTAAATTCGGACACCTTTTGCATTGAATGTCATAGTCAACATGGCAATATTGCTTCTCATATGAACTAGAGATGAAAATTGAACTTGAACTTTTATTCTCTCCAGCAAATGTGACCAGGCAAGCAAAAACACCCCTCTGCAGGGAAATTCATTATCAAAATTCATCTTAAGATCTTTAAAATGAGACATCATTGGGTTAAATATTCCTAGTAGTTATGTCAGAACCCCTCCTTGAACATAGCTCGTTATTCATATCTGAAAACGATGTTTAAGCACCAAATATATTATAAACCATAATAATGTCTAAAAACACAATAAATCAGCCTTTTTCATCAAAATACATAATAATACGGTGATTTTTATCATAGATTTTGATCTAGAGGGAATTTTCCATTTCTGTTTTGGGTTTTCGGTGAGAATCCCCAAAAAATGGCATAAAAATCTGCAAATTTTGATTATTGGAACAGGAACCGGCATATAGGTTGATTTCTCATAAAAAAAATTTTCATCCAAATATGGGCCATTTCCAATGAAAATTGTGCATTTTAAATGAAACCATTGAATTCTGCATCAAAAACTAGCTTAACGTATTTTTATAATGGTTTTAGAGTAATTTGGCCCTTCAATGCCCCCTGGTGGCCAAATGGGGAATTAAAAATCCCCTGCGGAGGGGTGTTCTCCCTTGATGGGTCACAAATACTGTATAGCAAATGTAAATCTCTTCATTCATGGCTTTACACCTGTGTAGACCGGGGGTGATTACGGCATAATCTGACAGTACAAAATATTGAGCAAATGGGATTATTGGTTTAATTGTTCAGTCTGTTATGCCTTAACTTGAATATCTATGGAATTTTTATAATTGACAATGGTAACATATATATTTTCGCTAGCTATTTGACATAAAAAACCTGGATGCACCACTTACATCACATTTTTGGTTTTGGCCTCAAACAAGAAATCAATGAAAATACAAGGAAAAATGCTACCCTTGACCTAATTTTTACAAATTTAAGACCAAATTTTATTAATGCTGGTGTTGCAAATAATTACATCTCGGATCACCTTCCCATCTTTCTTAATAGAAAAAAGTGGAAAATAAAGGAAGAACTCACACACATTGAGGGTAGATCATATACGAAACTCCCTGATGAAATATTACTAACAGAATTCGATGCGTATGACTGGACTACTTTTAATAACACTAAATATATGTAGATGTCGCATGGTATGAAATGGAAACTGCTATTAGGAGTATTCTAAATTGATTTGGCCCACTACACAAATTTTTGGTAAAAAAGCATAGGGACCCCTGGATGAATCAACATGTGTGTGAAGCCATAAGGGACAAAAATAAATTGCTATGGTCCGCCAGGAAATCTAAGAATTAATACAAATGGGTCCGTGCAAATGACTTTAACTTTTTTAAAGAACAAATGGAGGAATATAAAAATGATCATAGAAAATTTTGGCACACTATTAATAAATTAATACCGGGCCTTCCCAAAACTAAACAGAAAATTACTCTTGTGGACCATGAAAATAACAACAGGCCTGTCCCCTCAGACCAAGTTCCTAACTTTATAAATAACTATTTTGCACAGATAGGGCCCATTCTTGCAAAAGACTTAAATATCCCATGGCAACCATTCAACAAAGTATAAATTCAATGGATCCATTTGTCACCAATGTACAAGAAGTTAAAAAGTTGGTGCATGACATCAATATTAGGTTAAGTCATCGGCAATTGATAATATCCCCACCAAGGTTTTAAAAACTGTGTTTAATCATTCACCTGAAATACTTGTAAACATTTTCAATTTATCTTTTGCCTCAAACACTCTACCTGCCTTGTGGAAAATATCCGAAGTAACCCCCATCCCGAAATCTGGTGATATAAAACTTGTGAATAATTATAGGCCGATTTCTTTATAACTAATACCCTGTAAATTATTAGAGAAAATCGAACATAATCGAGTTTATGGATTCTTGGTTAGAGAAAATATTCTGACCCCTCGTCAGGGTGGTTTCCGAACAGTTTTCAGCACAGTGGATACTTTATCAAAATTCACTGATGATATCAAAAGGGAATTAAATGTTGGTAATTCTACTGTATCTGCGTTCATTGATCTCAGGAAGGCTTCTGATACTGTAGACCACTCAGTCCTTTTAATTAAACTTCACCACTATGGAATACGTTCTGATAATTATCACTGGTTTGAAAACTACCTTAACAATAGACAGCAGCTTGTGTTTACGCAAATGGTTCGTATAGGCTAGGTCCAACTTTCCCATGCATGTATTAAGCTGTTAATTCATGGATGTCCTCAGACGAGTGGGGGTTTGCGGGTTATCACCCACAAACCCCCACTCATCTGAGGTTAATGAATTAATGCATTTATCACACTAATTTCTCCATTTTGTATCAATTTCCCACCTTATAACCCCACAATAATTGTTAGTGATAACATTTTAAAAGTGCAATCCTCAATGGTTCGTTTCACCTTGTCACGGTTTGACCGGCCTGTGCTGGGAGAGTGGCAGTAGAGTAATATAACCGTACAGGGAGAGAAACTAAATCCTAAGCTGGAGACTTGCTGTAACTCCCATAATCTGGACAGAATTGTGTCAGTTTAATTTCCCATCCTAAAGATGGTGCAACATGCAGTATTTCTATGTAGTCACCTAACATGAACATCATTGGCACACATGCAGAAACGTGTAATCGATGTGGGTACCCTTTTTTTCGTATACGGTACCAGCTAGTACCCGGTAACAGTAGACCTACATTTTAAAGGGGGATTTGAAAATCGCCATGCTAGCCCTCCTTCAGTAGTAAACTAAAAGTCATATATTCTGTGCTCCTCACATGTCATAGCTTTTGTAGGCAAAAGTCCCCCCCCCTCCCACTTGCGCAGGTTGGTCACGCTAAAAACGACTGTAGACTGGTACAACCCATAACCTAATTTTGGGTCGGGGGGAGGGCTCATTTTGCGAAATCAGTTCTTAGTGAGGGGCGTTAAAAGAATCTGAATGCTGTTAGGTAGTTTTCCAACATCCATGAAAACCCTCTAGTTGTTCAAAGATAACTACTATCACTAGTGTCAGTCCTGTACCTGGCTTGGACAGTATGTTTCCTATGGGGTCTATGGTACTATAACTGTGGGTACTGTCACACTTCATAGACACACTATTTTCAACATGAATGGGTACACCGTGTGATTTTATTTGCTGCTGACTCCTATACAACTACCACATTCAGAGTTCAAATTGACACTTTGGTAGTTGGGGACACTGGACTGGGTGTTACTCCTAGAATGCTAAATGTAATTCATTGATTACATAGGCTGTCCACACTTTTGGGCAATTTTTTTTTGCTATACTAACACACAGTTTTAACAGTGTCTATCTTGACTTCCAAACAGGGCATTCATCATCTGCCCCAATTTTCGCTCACATTGGCTAACATTAATATGCTTCAATCTGCTTATTTGCTGATATGTACACATCAAACTGTCATTCACAAGTGTTGTCTGGGATCCTATCTTTACCTGTATCACCCTTTTGCACTTTCAGTCATCAATTATAGGGCAATATTTGGCAAATCCCACAGCTGCCAACCATGTAATGTCAAGCCATGTGTCGTGCGAAGTCGGAAGTGAAGTTTATTCATGATTGACACCGTAGCCCGAGCATCGGTCCCCGACCCGAAGGTCGAGCAATATCATAACATCACACCTCCCCTCTTGTACATACAATGACCAGTCCGTTATACACAACACAACAGCAATGAAGACAGGGTTCTGCGCCGGACCCCTGCATACTAATGAGTAGTACATAAACAAACCCAACTCGCACCACTTGCAGTACCGCGACCCCTCTCAATAAACGCTTCGTTTTCTTCATTCAATCTCCTATGAAAATGAATAATTGAATAAGATCATGACCATTAGGTCATAAACTAATGGATACCAGCCTACTTTGTTGAAAAGGAGGCATTTTAAATTGGAAAACAGTGCTACAATAAATGGTTGGGCGATAATGTAGGAGTTTTGCCATTGCCCTTAACATGGCCGATACAGTGTTTCTTGGGATTTGTAGCTAATCTTTGAACTCACTTTTGTCATCCATTATTTTGGTGATCATACAGTAATAAAGCTTTTTGATGTGAGTAATTATAACATTTCTGAATAAGGGTAAATAGATGACTAAGCCCCTGCCACAATGTCAATCGTGTGAAAGGCCTTGGTAGATTAGTCCTTTCCTCGTAATACCGTACTATAGACTATATTATACTGTACCGTAAAACGGGGATACTTGGCCCACTTTTTGGATATTTCCGAAAGATTAGCATGATAGGAGTGCAAGTATTGGAGAAATAACTATTATTAGTTTGAGTTTTAGTCAGAATCTTTCAGATGTATGTGCAATTTTAAAATTTTGTGTCCAGCAAGTACTAGATTTACATCGAAATAGGTTGGGGCAAAGTTACCCTTACTTCGGGGCAACGATTTTTGCCCCTCAAGAGGGGGGGGGGGTCAAAATTTTATCGGGTGTCCACACGCAAACCCACTAGCCCCCCTGTTGTTAAAAAATGATCAATCCCTAATTCATATAACATAATGCTATATACCGTAAAACGGAGATACTTTGTCCCTTAAGGGGTAACATTAGCCCAGTCACAGAAAAAGGTTATTTTGATCTCGATATTACAATTAAGGATATTTTTCATATCTAGGTCCCTTTTATCAAAAAGCCTATCTTCTAAGCTACAATTTTAGCCTAAATAGAATTTTGAAAGTGATAATTATTTTTAGATATAAGGCAATGAGTAGAGGCTAAAATTTTCACAGATTTTCCGAGAATTTTTCCGAGAATGCAAATTCTACAGGGACATACAAGCAGAAAACAAGATGATAGAAAAATCTAATCACAAAAGGTTAGCATTAATTGTAGTCAATGAGGAACGGCCGTTATAGTATACATGAGTGTGCCTATTTGCATGCTACCATCCCCGTGGTTGCCTGACACGTACTGTAATGCCTATATACTAGTAATTACCCACATAGCGCACATTTGCAGTATCACAGCCATCAACGCTTACATTAGCAGAGTGGTGGACTTTCAAGTTTCAGTGCCCCATGTATCGAAGATTGTAATACAATAATGTTATCTTCCTGCAAAGGGATGGCCTTCATGTAGAAATCAGTAATTGTACCTTCAATTACCCAGCACGAATATGAAAGTGTACTTGACACAGGTTCATACAGAGCTCATGCTTTGTGTCATTGGAAAATTGAATGCTGTCTGAGATTCAGACTCAGGATCCATGCCACCTGTGGGTGTCCGTCTGTATCTCCCGTCCATCAGGATGGGTGACTCTGTGTCTCCACCTGGAGTTTTGCAATCCAACTAGGCTTACCCTTACTGTAGACTTGAAGTCATGTAGGAAGGTTAAAATAAGGAATGGGTTAACTATATTTTGGTTAAAACTGTCCCTTTTTTGGCTATTCATTATTGTATTTTCCATCCCCTAGAAATATAATGGTAAATGAAGCTACCCTTTGTCCAAACCTTGCAGGGTGTCAGGATCTGCCCTGAGGACGATAAGATTCACATCATCTCAGCCAAGAGGGTCTTTAACCGGGTCTTTAATAGTGGTATCAGTGACAGCTGGGGCTGGCACAACTGTGCTCTTAATATGACAGGTGTAGGAGCCCGAGGGGTCCGATGCAGGAGAAGCATGCTAGGACAACAGTTATATGTTTCACCCCCCCCTTCCCCACAACATAAAGAAGGAAAGTGAATCGATAAAAGTACTGTAGACTGTCAACGAAATTTGTACATTTCTCTCTCTCTCTCTCTCTCTCTCTCTCTCTCTCTCTCTCTCTCTCTCTCTCTCTCTCTCTCTGTCTCTGTGTGTCTCTCTCTGCCTGTCTCTCTCTATGTCTCTCTGTCTCTGCTTGTCTCTGTCTCTGTCTGTCTGTCTCTTTCTGTCTCTGTCTCTTTCTGTCTCTGTCTGTCTGTCTCTGTTTCTGTCAGTCTGTCTGTGATTTTCAATGCACACTGAATTCACTCACTCTTCACCGAATTCACTCACGCTTCATGGTCTTTTACCGGTCAGTAAAAGATAGGCCTTATGTGTGTATAAATGACTCTAGATAGGTAGTACAACCTCTTTATTTGTTGTATGAGTGTTCTTATTGGTATATGAGGTTGTATAATGAGCTGTGGCCATTCTCGTAAAGGTTGATAAAACTTGAAGCGTGAGTGAAGCCTGTAGGGTTTTTGGATGGTTAAAGGTAAAGTGTTATGAGGTCAACCTATCATCTTGTATGGTGTTTCTATCATTTCTATTTCACTATAGACATGTTTGAGTTATTGAAAAAGAGTATCTTTTTGTATGATAAAATATATTTCCGTACCACATGTCATGCACACATTGCAAGAAGTGTAGAAATTTTGAATATTTCTTTTTCAAAGTATTACTAGTCAGTCAAGAAGGGCCTTATGTATATATAAGTGACTCTAGACAGGTAGTAAAACCTCTAAACTCATTGTTTATCCAACCCCTTTGGTATAATGATCATGTATAGCTGAGCTATGGCCCTTCTCGTAAAGGTTAATGAAACGTGAAGCATGAGTGAATTGCGTAGGTTTTCAAGGGTTTTTGGATGGTTAAAGTTTCATGAGGTTAACCTATCATATTGTATTATGTTTGTATCATTTCTATTCCACAATAGACCTGTCTGAGTTATCAAAAAAGACTATTTGGTGTATGCTAAGATATATTTCTGTACCACATAATATGCACATGTTGCAAGAAGTGTAGAAATTTTGTGATTTTTTTTTCTCAAAGTCACAATTGTGAGTCAAGATGGGTCTCATGTGTGTATAAATGACTCTAGATAGGTAGTACAACCTCTTTTCTCATTATTTACGCAATCCCATTGGTACATGATGATATATTGCTGAGCTCTGGCCTTTCTCATAAAGATTGATGAAATGTGAAGCGTGAGTGAATTCTGTGAAGTGTGAGTGAATTATATATATTAGTCTCAAAGTAGGTGCTGAAGACACAATACTGACATTATTTAGGAGGCAACTGCCATTGTTATATGAGGTACAAACACTGGAGACAATGGACAGTTAAATCAAATTATTGTATAAGTGTCTTTTTAATGAGCTAGGATAAAGTTAGTAATTAGGAGAAATAATTCCTAATTATTCAGCATTTCCAACATTTTCATTGACCTGACATTTCAGGAGTTCTCGATCCTTACTTTAGCTTTTTGGTATACATAAAGATATGTATTGTACCAGTTTGTACACCAAATTTGGTGCAGCTAGACCTATCATTAATAGTTATGATTATGCTGCAACTATTTCCGTTCACTCATGCCTCATGTTTTTGGAAGGTTTTACAGGATCTGTGATAAAAAGTTACATTGGACCAGAGTCAACTTGAATATAATATTATTTCTATAGAACCATACTATGAAGGCTATCTGGTAATGTAGGAATTGGTAGAGAAGTCGAGCTCTGCAAACACCCATGTATAGGGAGTTATTGGCACCATTATGGTATCTCTCATCTCGATTTGTATTGGCTGGAATATAAGATTACTAAATTAGAGCATAAGAAAACATGGCTTTCAAAGGCAGGAATCATACCCTCCCACATGGTCAATTGTTCAGTTTCTGATATAGGCTTAGTGTAGCATAAACTTAGGGTCATTCAGACCCCATTGCATTATGCAGCACTCAAGAATTGCTCATGACTCTGGAAGATTAGTAGGGCTAGAGGCGGGAAGCGATATCTGGACGGTCTCTCCGTCCGAATAACGATCCTTATTCGGAGTTGAACATGAGACTGGACGTTAGGGGTGGGACGCAGGACTGCATGGTGGGTGTGGGACGCAGGACTGGATGGTGGGTGTAGGACACAGGACTTCATGGTGGGGGTGGGACACAGTGCAGTGATATATACAGTCTATACTCTACCAGCATCTTGTGTACATCCCTGTGTGGCCTAATAGATAACGTCCTGAACTTTGGATTTCACCTTGCAGGTTCTAACCCTGCTCTGTTTCCCCCCCCCCCCTTTCACCTTTTTTTAGGTGGTGGGAAACAAGACACACCAGGAGAGTAGGACACAGGACACACCAGGAGGGCAGGACACAGGACACATCGGGAGGGTTGGACACAGGACTCTCCTACAGGGTAGGACACAGGACACACTGAGAGGGTTGGGCACAGGACTCTCCACCCTTCCTCTATGCCCTGTATATCACCACCTCTATGTCCTGTCTCCCAACTCCACCGTCTGAAAAAGGATCGTTATATGTACAGTGAGGCCGTCCGGATATCACTTGCCACCAGAGGCATTCTTTTTTAGTAAAAAAATACAGGAAAAGTCCAGGTCATATTTTTGATATAATGTCTTAGGGGCCTTCTGCCTTACATGGGTATGCCTTATTTCAAAATAAATCTTACTCTTCTTTTGGTCTTTTTGGCTTGGTGAAAGGTACATCCATATATTGACCTACAATGTGCCTCGCCATATTCTGCTGAACAAAATCATCTAAAAGGTTTTCAATGTCACCTTTCCACAATTTGATCCAAATCTAATTCATGTATGATATTGTTAATGGGGCCGAGTGCACTGACGCCATTCCGTTGGCGATGAAATTATTTGGTCCCGTGTTTGCCCACATCCAATGTCCTGTTTTCAATATCTTCAATATTGCACCCTTTCAAACATTATAACAATTATTCATGTTCGATTGACAACATCATGTATCAATGTGTATATTGCGGGTCTTTTTGATGGCATTTGCAGTTGCTTTCACAACTTCCAACAAATTAAAAAAATAAATCCATAATACTTAATGTATTACCCTATGTGGTACATAAAGTATTAATAAATACGATATCAACCCCTTCCCCACACTCTTGCAAATGTCATACGCTGCCTCTCGATGGAATATCCATGTAAGGCAGAAAGCGCCTAAGGCATATATCAAAGTGTAGTGGACGAGCTAGAAAGGCCATCACACCACATGGTACTCTAGTGAAAAACAATAACTGGAACTACAGAGGACATACCCAAAGGTAAAATAGATATTGAAAATAGAGTTATTGACCCAAGGGTGGTAACTACGCATTGATGATGGTAATAAAGGGAGTCAATGACCCGGGCTCTGGATCTTCATAAAGGTAAGGTCATGCACCTTTTATAGAGCAATGTCCTGTGGTATTATGTCATATAGGTTGTAACATTCACTTTTATTACTGTACTTCTTTCTTTGGATTTTGTCATGTAGAGATGTAGTAATTAGAACCCTCATTAGTATCTAGACTCTATATTGTGGAAACTTCATGGTGTTCATCCTGATATACTGAGGATAATCGAAGCTATATTGATATTCTAGACCAAAGATGCAGACCATGGAATTCTTCCCACCGCCAATAAATAAAACATCCAATAGCAGTTTGGGGACCTGCTTGGAGAGTCTGGTTGCTGTAACCAGGTAACACTGTATTCTCACTGGCTCCCGTGCTAGTAGTCCTGGTAGTCTTTGTTCAGTAGCCATGTAAGCAACTATACACATCCCTGTCAAAATGAAACCATGGTGAATAATAAGAAAACACACAACAAAAACTATATCTATCTGTGGCTGTATATTGCCAATAATTCCCATTGCCCAGCAGGCAGGTGGCGATAGAGGATGGCATCAATTGATGTTAGTTGGTATCAGCAACTTCTGGCTCCGATCTCACAACCATGCTTTTTCCTGGCATGTCATGCAGCTTGGAAGTAGGGAACCCATATAAATAATGTGAGAATTCTGAGATTTGAACTGTCATGGCCGAGGATACAGAAATTCTCAAAAAGAAGAACAATCAATAACCAGAATCATCTGGACATAGGGAGCCTAAGTCTCGCGATAAAGTATGTCGTAAAAAAGATTTCTGATTTGGAACTAAAATTTGAATTGACCTGGAGGCCCACCATATATTAAATTTTAAGGCTCAACTCTCATTCTTAAAAAAGTTATGCTAGGCTTAAAATATTCACCTATCCTTCAAGCCTGCGGGCGATAATATGCTGAGCTTAGAATCCGCACGCACGTGACGTGACTTCCCTTCCCTATGGGAGATTAAACAGGCACATACTGGTGAATCCAATAACAAATGATTTTGCGGTGGGTGGTCTTCCTACTCAAACCTGATATTCCTGCAACAGTGTCAGGGGGCCCATCAAGATTGTAGATTTACATGCTTTTGTCACTTCCCTTCAGTGGGCCATAGCAGGCAAGAATTTATCAAAAATACAAGTCTTTGCTTCAGATCTCTACTGTTTTGAAGAACACACCCCTCCATGACATTTACATTAGAAGGACCACCACAAAAGACATACACAGAAAAAATAATGATACTCACAGGGAGCCTAATGTTAGCCTCAAGCAAATGTCGCCAAAATGAGTATATTTTGATACTCAGGGTGAACCTAGGGTGTAGGCATACTCCAGCAATACCTGACACTCTACTCTAGATTGTTTATGGCCTAGCTGTACCCTCTCTACTGCCCTACTTTCACAGTGCAGGAGTCTCTTTAGAGACAGGCTCAGGGTCAACTGGAGTAACATAATAGAAGAGAATAGGACATTGCCTGAGTATCTCTATGAAGAGGGTCAGGCAATGCTGGATCCTACCTGAACAGGCTCCACTATTGCAGGAGTCTTTCTTACCTATGGTGTATTGCACTGCTAGAGTATCCCAATACATAGGATCACACTTTACTGGATTCTATCTTCAGAGTGAGTCTAGCAACACTACCCAGTGGGCACAACCCCACTTAAAGAGTTACTAATCAGCACTGCCTTGTAGGGCTTACAGACAGTCTAAATTGTAATGGTTATGTAGCCCTGCATTTGTAGCCCTTATTGAACTACTAAGCTATAATTGGTTTGTTAAACATTATAAAGAAATATAGAAATTAAGGTCACCGTTTGACAAAAGCCCATAATTTCATACACACAAGGATTTCAGATGGTCGAACATTCAACTTCCTAAGGCAGTTTATACCACGAATATCGAGTTTACGCACTGATTTCAGTTCCTAAAGTGGATAATATGAGTTCGCATATCTAGCGATAAAGAACTCTATTGGAAATCGATTGAAAACAATGGCGGCAGCGAGTTGATAGTGTTTGTTTTTGTCTAATTTCTCGAAAAGTATCAAATGTACAGGTTTGTTGGTTGGAAGAAAATTAAATAAAATAAAGTTTTACCTTTTAAAATAGTAATTGATGTCCTAACTGTTCTCAAAACGGTGTATTAATCCAAAGTAGAATCGAATCGATGCGGCAAAATTTCGCCATTTTGTTTTGGTCCGAGCAAGGTGGAGGGACGCACATAAGAATATAGAGAGAAACAAAAAGTTTGGTTGGGTAGTAGGTGTGGGGACGCGATGCGCGCGCCACCTAGGGTGAATTTTCGAAGGGACCGGTTATTATTTGTATCATTCCGAACTCGTTTCCCGCCTAGATGTTTAAAGTATAATATATAGAGAAAAACCCGTAACAATAAGTTAGAACAAACAATAAATTTATTTTAACAATATTTTAACAGATTCTGTCTTTAAATAGAAATATATATGTTAGAAAAATATATTCAAATCACATAAATGTCATATGATAAATTACACTTGATTTGTCTTTGAACACAAAGGAATGTAATTTGATAATACATAGAGTCTGTGAGTAGAAAACGTGTTAGGAACTGATTTTTTTTTTTTTTTTTGGGGTGAGTCCTTACTTGTTTACATTGACATTTATTGTGCAATTTTGGAATGACACATTTGAGAATATCGCTCCAGTGTTATGGGCAGACTGGAGATTCATGACATTTGTCTGAGAGATGGCAATATCATCACTTTGTGGACCTGCAACAGATGTTGTGAGGGCTCCCACATTTTTTTTAGGGACTCCAACAGTTTTTTTGGGGACTCCAGCTAGCATTCGGGACATGTCCTCCCGGACATCATCAGGAGTCTTTGAGTAGAAATCGATGGAAGACTCAGCACGATGTCCAGTAACAGTCATTATGTCCTTAGATGGAACTCCTTCTTTCCTCAGCTTTGTGACACAAGTCGCACATACACAATGGTTAGTATAGATGCGACTGAGTTGAGCCTTGACACTTATGGCAGACATAAATTTACCAATAGTATTTACACCAACTGGGCTCTTCTTGTACCATGTAGTTGACAAGGCAAAATTCTTGGCTTTTGGAGTCTGGAAGAAACAGTCAAGGTCTGGATGCAATTTCGAGAGGTAAGTCTTGAGACTCTTTACTGGGCAGTCAGCATCTGCAGTAGGATACATTATCATCTCATGTTCACCCTCTTTGTCAGTGAGACCTTGGTGATTTTTTTCGAGTGCATTGAAGGACAGGGTAGCATATTCGTTGTTGTTCGAATCTTTCTCAAAGATAAAATGTTGCTTTTTCAGATCATGTAATCCTTCCCTGGCCCTCCTCCCAAAGTGTAGTGCCATCTCATAGTAGACCTTATACTGTAAGGCACTGGGATTTTCATTAGAGAGAGTGCCACTACTGTACATTTTCTTTTCATCTGCATCAGTTATAGGCTGGTAGCTACTGGTTTGGTCAAGTCCAGCCCTTTTGTTCACTTTAATATGACCAATGAGTGTACTGTTGGCTTGAGCAAATTGAACATCTGACATGATATTGTAGCTAACTGAATAGGGGGTGGTTGTGAGATGCCTGTGTAGAGCTGCCCTAATGCACAGAAGGGATTTTTTCTGATACTCTTTTCCATTTTGTTGTCGAACCTCTGCATAGAATCTTCTTGGCAGACCTGCTAATGTAGTGGGCATTAGTTCGTCAAAAGCTGGGGTCTCTCCAACCTCGATAAGCCATTCTTGAAATAAAAACAAAAATTAAACTTATTATTTTACAAAATGGATTGATATAAAATAAAAAATAAATCCTATATTTATATAGTTCCATATTTTCAATGTTAAACTCCATAGAAGGTGCTGCCACCTAGTGGATATCACTACAATATTGGAACATGATTAAAATAATAACCGCTCCCTGTGTACATAGCGCACGGACTACTTTCGAGCTGTCAGATGAAATGTAAACAAAGACGAACTTACCGCGCAAAATTTTAACTCCCCAACGGGTCTGTTCTGTAGTTTTCTTGGCTTTTGCAGATGTTTCTATTGCTGCCACGTCCTCCTCCAGTAATTTTGCAAACCTTTTAGGCTTGGGATCTCCAGTGGGTGCAGGATTTGGTTGTGGAGGTGTGTATATAATTTCTTCAAAGGATTCGTCAACTGTCAAATTTTGAACTAGAACAGCTGATTTCTTCATGTTCCTAGCCACTTCTCTGACTACTGTACCATCAGACAGAAGCGTAATATCATATTCATTCCAGCCCTTAAATATAACCTCCGTTACAACACCTGTTATCCACTCCTCTCCTATTTTGACTTCTACAAAATCATTTTCTTCATAGAGAGACATCAGAGGTTGCGTCGCCATGATTGCAAAAGCAAAGCCAACAGGTAGAACTGTCTCCTCCTGAAGGTAGGATTAGTGGTTAGTATTCATACGCCGCCCGTGTCCGGTATGCCTGGCGGTGATATGTCAACGTAAGATTTTGTATACGCAGCGACTGAGGAAGACGACGATCCAATATGGCGGAGGCCCGTCTTGTCGACTCGCATAAGAAATGAATGGATTATATCATTTTTTGAGGTAAATACTTAGAATTAATGGTGGAAATCATGGTATAAATGCAATATGTTATGAATGCACTAGTTGGCTTCAGGGGTTTGATATAAGCATTTGCCTTCGGCTCATGCTTCTATCACCCCCTGAATAGCCAACTCGTGCAAGCCTATTCATTATATATTACATTCCTAATTAATCGATGAATAGTTTGTGCATTCCTGGTTTCATTGTCCTTTTTGCTCCTTGGTGGGATTTGAACCGGGAATCTCCTTATTGTGACTCCTTTGTGCTCCTATATGTGCTAGCGGGTCAGATGTTGAAAGTGGCACTATCAATATGATATTTCAACCATAGACCTACTACAGTGAGATGTCATTGGTCATATGAGGCCCAGTAGACTAATAGGGAACACAGACTGGAGTGACCATAGTAAGGAAAAATGCCCATAGTAAGGACAAATGTCCACAATGTCCTCAGTAAGTATTGCACAGTCCTACTTATATGCCTATTGTAACCTGGCTCACCAGTTGTAGAGGTGGCACAGCGTTAGGATTCTCGCTTTGCATGTGAGGGGTCTCAGGTTCAAGTCTAGGTGGTGCTGAGAAACATTTTTCTTTTTTTTCAGTTTAATAGGAAACATCTCATCTATTACAGTGTATTTTTTAAGACCTAACTTTGTAACTAATTGAAATAGATGCTTGCTTGAAAACTGACAGAATCTTCAACGTCTGCCAAGTCAGAAAATAGCAAGAAAATAAATCGTTTGCATAACAAAATATTTCGGGTTGAAAACTTGCAACTTTTGAAGAGCATCCCTGGGCTGGAATCTAACTCAGGATCTTATCATATGAAGGTAAACATGTTACCACTACACCATCTTGACTGTGCTGAAAGATCTCCACTTGAAATCTCATATGATCTGCTCCCTCTGTGTGTTGAAATCTGGTATTCTACTTTTTTCCAAGCCCTAAAACATTAGAAATATGCCTGGGACCATATGTTACTTTTACATTTACTGCAAAGATATGATCATACTCTAAATGTTTTAGTGATTAATTCCTATTATATTCCTAAATAGATAAGATTATATTCTTAGATATCATGGTTCTAAGGACTAGAGGATAATAGAAAGGATATTGAGTATGTGCAAGAATGGGTGAGGGGAGGGGGCTTAATAGGGAAAAATCTTCTCACAACCCCATTATGAATGCATATTCATGCTCACATTGTAGCAATAAGATTGATTTACCGAGAATGACTTTACAAAAATATCAATGGGGCTTGAACTCACCACCTTCAGATGCAGAGTTCAGTGCCATATCAACTGAGCTAATGAGGCACATGGTGTGGTGGTGCTAGGATATGATATAATCTCAGACATCAGTGTAAGGGCTAGACCCCTGCTATGCTGGAGTATTCAGTTAGATTCAGTATGGCACCATGCCTGAGCCTTGTGCCATACTCATGCTGATCCTTTTTCCCAATGTGTGGCATTGAAGCAGGCTCAGCATGAGTATGGCATGTCAGGGGAGAGCCTCTAGCAGAGGCTCCTAAATTAGTTTTACCTGGGGAGGAGAAGGAAACAAATAGAAATGTACCTCTCTTTGCAGAAAAAGTTTGAATTACTGGAAATCAATCTACAAAAGAGTTTCCACCCCCTATCTCTACTGTTCTACTCTCATTGTCTATGGCATTTTGAATTATAGGCATTGACAACTCTCTGTGCCCTCCATATCACACCTCCCAGTGGCTAGTTTGGCAACCAGGAGGAGGAAGGCAAGATGGATCAGTCCCCCATCTCCAGGATATAAGAGGCCTCCATGATAGTCACTTCCGTATGTATGGCCTCCACAATGGCACTTTACTATGTGCCAGTGGAGGTTATTTATATTCCATCACTGCTCCCTATCACTAACTCCCCTCTAGGCAACCCTTCTGCCACCTAGTGGCACTAACTCTAGATATGGTTGTGGCTAACACGTCCCCTTTAAGACAGCACTGGAAACCCTGGAATAACCTAATCAACCCGCCCCCCAATAAGTCTTTTATATAGTACAGGGAGGACTGATTGGATGAAATAGGGTTAGGAATGATGAGAAAATCTGTGTCATAATTGAAATTATGTTTATCCCATTATCTTTTCATTGTTAACAGGCAAATACCATAAAGGCTCAATCAGTATACATGTGGTAAGGATAGAGCCAAAGGTTGTGTTGAACGTTTTACTGGAACATAGACTTATACAATGTAAGTTCCTTATTATAGAAAGAGGAGAACAATAGAGAAGAGTGTTTGAAACCTATAGTAGAAATCACATACCATGTCATTCTACCATTAAGGCCTCACATTGCATTTTTTCATCTGCTTTTATCTAAAAGCTGATCACTATAGAATTAGATGAGAGTGCTTCTCACATGAACATACATTTGTTTATGCACCAGTGGATTTGCAAAGCATATTTAATTAGCCAAGTGAGGGATGACTTGAAATAATTCTCTCCCATTATATACTCAGGTAATGCACATCAAGAATGGCCTTGGGGTTTTCCGTGAAAGTGTGAAAGCTTC